>JAPYZN010000084.1:0-57759 GCA_030522865.1 Psyttalia lounsburyi
GAGGTTTTTCCTTGGTCCTTGGCGAATGCGGTACAGGGGGTGGGGGGTGGGAAGGGGTAATACGTAAAAGCCCGAAAGGGTATACGTGAGGAAGGAAATATTCTCTAGGAATGAAAAATTCCATAAGACACCGATTGAAAGCCCAAAATTTTAATTCTCAATTGGTCCGCCGAGAGAAGTCTCTCCTAAACTTCAGCCGTACCAAAATATATTTTTTTCTGTATTTGACACTTTCCGTAGACCCGAAGAGACTCTCTCACGGGAGATCTGTTGTCAACCACCCGGCCCTCTTCGCCCCAAGCCTCGACCACATTTTAATGAATCGCCCCCAATTATTCGTAAGCGACATCTCACCCGACAAATTAAAACGACTCCCTGGAAAAAGCAGGAGACAAAGCCCTCAAAAGCTCCTGAAGATCGGGTAAATCCTTTTTCCCACACTCTATTGAACCCATCCATCAGATATACAGCAAACATTGAAATAATGAAAGCCGGCGTATGCAGAAAGAAGGTGGTATAGGGTTGTGCACACACTGGAGGGAAAAAAAAAATGCGAGCCGACGAGGAGAAAAAGCGGAAAAAAGCAAAAAAAAACCAGAGGAAGAGAAAATGACATTTGAAAAAAACGTTGCACACTCGAGAATATAGACAGACTGTGGCAGTGTAGCCGGGTGGTATCCACTTGGTGGTGCGCAAATGAGGTGGAAAAGATAAAGGCCGGTTGGCTGTGGCAGAGGGTGGTAAAAAGAGGGAGGAAAACGAAGAAACTGACTGGAGTATGAGAGAGGATGAGGCATCATTAACATGCCCGCTCGTTTTCTGGGCTTGCGAGAAGAGCCCACCTCTCGTTCTCTCCTCCTCACCCTCCGCAGGATGATATAATACACGCCAAGAGAGACCACGAGGGGGTGCGGGGGGAGAGAGCCCTTTTCAAGAGGGTTTACACATCTCCATCTCCCTCGCACACTGGGTGATGAGCACAACTCGCCCTGGCGCTGGCACTGTACCGATGTTTTCAAGTGCCTGGGAGGGATATGATGCCAACCTAATGGTGGTAGCAATTAACAACAAACACCGCTCATTAATCGCCGGAGAGCCCTCGCCCTTTTTTTTTCCCACCAGCCACCCCCTCCCGCCGCCCCCGCCGCCCCTGATTATCGCGAGGATTCACTCGGGGATGGAGGTTTTTTGAGACTCCAGGGAAGAATCTTCCCTGGGAGAACTGGGGAAATTTTTAAAAATGTTCACTGACCCACTGGCAGAAAAAAAATAAACAAATAAAATAAATAAATAAAATAAATATTTTTAAAAAGTGTACAGTCAAATTTGTAATATCAATCGGGTCAATGCGCAATAATTACCCTCCTCCTCTCTATTGTTTACTAATGATTGTTAATAATTCGCTTATTTGTTTATTCATCTATTTTTTAGTGATTGGCAGACGAGGCAGAGGAAAAACTGATAAACGGGAATTTAGAACGGACAATTTTCGACTGGTGTGACAATTGAAATTTTGATTCTATTGAGGGAGGACATAATTAATGAATTACATTGTACCAAGTGCTCTCGATACCAATTACCTTTTCATCAATAATCCCACGCGCTTCAGTGTATTGTATTGAAATTCAATCATATTGCACGTATCGCTCATTATCCCCGTTGATAATTAAAAGGAGTCCCTATTTGCAGGTGCACATTTCGCAGAAATCAAAAGGTTCTTTTACCTCAATCAAATGTTCAATGGCCGTAGCGGCCCATTGATAATTTTTTGTTCCCGTAAATATTTCAATATTAATTAACACCCTCCTCAATGCCACAATTAGCAATCCTTCTCGCCCCTACACGAGTCCTCCAAGTGTTTTTCACTTTTTCATTCAAAACATAATAAAAATGAGCGAAATGGGAAAAGAAAAATCAGCAGTGGAAGGTGTAGCCTATCCCCTCGTCTCGGGTAAACTTTTCCACGTTGAAGTAATGCAATAATTACTCAACCGGAAGTAATAAAATTAATCTCCCTGTAACGGTTGGCTTGGGCGCGTGCTCCACGCCCTCACCACCTCTTGCCAACGTTAAAAACTCGGGCTCCTCTCGCGCTCTCTCTCTCTCTCTCTCTCTCTCTCTCTCTCTCTCTCTCTCTCTCTCTCTCTCTCTCTCTCCCCCCCCCCCTCTTCCCTTCCTCTCCCCCCTCTCAATCAAAGGCAGTTTAGCCTTTAATAATTCGGTGGACCTCACGGGAGGAGTATAAAGAAAATAGGATGAAGTAATTTACGTTCCCAAAAACTTTATCCTTTCATGTTATGGCACTCACAAGAAGTCCGTAATAGTGACGATAACTCATGCCGATATTTCGAAACTTTCAAAACCCCTTCTTATTTATCTAGATTTTAATTTACCTAGATTTAAATTAATGTCCAGCCAAAAGTGCCAGGAAAATCCCAGTAAAATTATGTTACAAAGTTCACCCTCCCACAACAACCGCCCCAAAAATTCCGAGAAAGTTCCGTTAAATTGTTTATAAAATAAAAAACCCGACGGCGATAATTTTCCTCCTCAGCTGATTGACAGGAAAAAACCCGTAAAAAAAATCCAAAACAATTTCCATTCGCGGAAATACCAGCAATATCCATTAATCCCCCAAATTAATTAACAAACCGCTGAGGGGGGAAAAAAATTCCCCCCTCGGGCAATGAAAAATGGCCTATCAAACATGTGTTCACAGGAATGAATTTCAAAGATTAAGTCAGAACGAGCATCGATAATGGAGTTTATGCGTAAATGATCGTAGTAACCAGAGAGCCTTGGGGGTCCTTTGAGTCTGTGCCGCGTCGTCGAGGTAAAGAAGATTAATTTAATACCCGAGTAAAATCAATCAATGGGAATTGATGTATACGATGTACCCGATGTACCCGTGAGGCCCGAGTGGGCTTGTTAAATAAAATAAAAAAGCCTGAAACATTGGTTACTCACTGGGTATTGGTGCACACGTACGAGACCCTAAAAATGGTGGGAGGGGTGTTTATTTGCTTTAGCGACGTGGCGAGCTCTGTAATCAGTGTAAATCAGGGAACCCGTAAATCACACTCAATGCGGTAACTGCCTCTGATATACACTGTAACTGCCCGGCCACTGCAGTACGCGTGGGCCACTTTGGTTTATTCCCTTTCGTGAATGAATGCGCGGCCGTTCCTTTTTTTTAAATTTTTTTTCCGCCTTAATTCATTCGTTTTCCTTTACTTGTTTAGGTGGACGATGGTTTAACTGCTTGTGTGGTCAATGCTCGGGAGGACGAGGCGAATTTTGTGGGAGTAGAAATAATAGGCGGGTCTGCAGTGCTACCACCACCTGTTAATCTTGCGCGTGATTAAATTATTGGTAGTTTCGGAGTGATTATAGGGACAATCGATAATGCATTGGGTTCTTGGAGAATTGAAGACGGGGATTGGTCCGTGGGGAGCCTACGGAATTCTCGTAATCCTCGCCTGACATTATTTCCCTCAACCATCGGTAATTTGCCGAAATATTTATCCTTCATCTGAACAACGGAGGAGTAAAAATAATGAATTATGACGCTTGGCCTCGGCCACAGTCACATTATCCTCCCTATTATAATTTTAATGCGGGTTATCTCTCGACGGAGCTCCGAGTTCACTGGGTCCCATTCAAATGTAAAAATCCACGTCAAGAAAGAGTACGTCAGCATTCTCCCCCCGCGACAGATCTTCCCCAAAAACTACGCAACAGTTGTAAATATCCTAAAAAAGAGAAGTAGAGGCGAGAAAAAAAATTGACGAAATAAAAAGAACAGAGTGCAGCAGAAAGACCGCAGATTGCGAATTATCGGGGCCTATCTTCTAGTCTGTCATTTTTTTTAGACGAGCGCCGGATGCACGAGAACTGCAGCGACAGAGGAGTGAAAGAAAAAGTACCCCCGTATACCCAGTCGTGAGGATAAAAATGTCCGGAGGGTAAAAGGGGTGGTCAAGTGAGGCAGGGTGCAGCGACCACGGCATGGCGTGTCACTCAAAGAAGCCGCGGACGAGATCGCCGAAAAATTATTCCAAAGCCAATCATCATTATTGCTGGCCCCTTCGCCTATACCCCGTTGGCGCAATCTTATACTCAATATTGTCAGTCGCATGCCTGTCAATTTTTGGTTCTCTCGCAATGTCAGTTTGGCTTGGATTTTTTTTTATTTTCTAATACCACCGCTTCTAAATTCTGTGCGTATTCTTCTCCCCCTATTTTGAATCGCCTAGTTATGGAGACGAGGTGGGGAGTAATTATCGGAGAGCACTTCTGGCGGTAGAAAAAATAGAAATACCTGTCAACTCTCACTCGTCTATTTTTTTTATTATCGCATTGGACGTAAGCAGACTCCCCTGGAATTTTAGTCTTCTTGGGAGAGCAGGAGAACGTCATTTGCCGGTTTTCTGAGGGTTATTTAATTATTGTTGAAATTCATGACAAAACGAGGATCAAATTGAGGCCAGTGGACTATTCACCTTGCGCTGAGCCCCCCTCAGGCTGTCTAAATACCGTACCCATGGCAATTAAGAAACAATTCCCCATTCCTATCCCCGGCAACTCTATCAAGCCCAAAAATGACCAGCAGTCGTCGGTGAAAATGAAATAGCCAGGAGGGCCATACCCGAAAGCCGCCATTGCCGGCGTTCCTCCAATTGTCCGGTGGAAAAAGTGAGTATTACACACGCCTATAAACACTTTGCTTTGGAGTTTCTGCACGCGACACTGCTCTCAATGTTGAGATTAAACGTTCCGAGTGGAAATAATGTCCTCCGGGGGCTGGGCATTCAGCCACAGGTCAATTGCCCCTCCGCGACTGCAATTCACCACAAACAACTGCAAAAAACAATTTCATCGTCAACTCGTTCTTTCTAGCCGGCCAATAGCTGGCCAATTTTTCCCCCCTTAACCAACTGCACGCGTCAAACATTAAACAACCCCCACCACGGTGCCCCTAATTCTCTAAAAATTCAGGTCATTGATTTCGCTGGAGAGTTTTTCGCGCATGCAATGGATCGGAGGCCTCTGAGGTGCCTCCAAAACATGTTCTACGGGTGAAATTTAAAGGCCCGCCGGGCAAACTATCTCCCGAAGAATGAAATTCTCAATGCGAAAGTGCGAGAACAGCCACCCTGTGGGGGCACTTTACCTCTTCGCCACCTTCCAAGGAGCGTCTCTCCGATTGATTTAGATCGTGACGCACCCGCCGTAAACCTTGTAATTTTCGGCCGGGCCAATGGGGCTTCTTCTGCACGCAAACATCTCAAAAATCATGCATTTCTCCGCAAATTTTAGACCCTTTTTACTATTTCTCTCACGTCTACCGAGTGCATCCGTCCTTTTTATTCACTGCTTTGGGGGTAAATTGCCGGCCGGAGGAGTGGGTAACCGCGGGATATTGAAAATTTTCGAGGATCCGCTTCAAAATTCAAATAAATAACATTTAAATGATAGCAATTTACTCATTTTCGCGATATTCAAATCAGTTGGAGAAGAAAATCAATTTTAGAGAGCGTTTGCATTTAAAATTTCCGGGAAAATTCAGGAAAATTGATTTTTCAGGAATTTCCATTCTCCAGAAAATTCAAGGACACCTTCGACCGAATTTTCTGGCCTTCTAGTAATTTCTAAGGGCAAATGAATCGGAAATTTTCACTTCTCGATTTTTCCTCGCAATCGTCAATTTTCAGTGACAAAAATCCTCGGAATTCCCGTGAAAATTGAAGCGATAAAAATTTCCGCGGGGCTCAGAAATCTTTTCCGCTGGAAAATTCAGAATTTTTTTTGTTTAATCTGATTTTTCAGGAATTTCCGGTGTCCAGGAAATTCAAGGGCACCTTCGACCGAATTTCCTGGCAATTTTCTAGTAATTTTTAAGGGCAAATGAATCGGAAATTTCCACTTCTCGATTTTTCCTCGCAATCGTCAATTTTCAGTGACAAAAATCCTCGGAATTCCCGTGATAATTGACGCGATAAAAATTTCCGCGGGGCTCAGAAATCTTTTCCGCTGGAAAATTCAGAATTTTTTTTTAAGTGGCGGATGTTTTCTTTCTGCTTTCTCTCAAATAATTGTATGCAGTTTTGAGGTCAGAGCAGTTTGGTAATTTCCTCAGTATTCATCACATTATTCCTCCCAACTTCTTCATGAGGATATTTATATTAGGAAATAATGCCGCAAGTTTGCGTGTTGCCCACATTATTCAGCACTGCATGATTTGGAAGAGGGCAAAGTAAATGTGAAACAGGTGTCTGTCCCCCATTCGTGTAAAGGTCAGTGTTGTCTCCACCAGGGTCAGTGGCGGTAGTACTTCAGCTCGATATTAGCCACCTCGCTACCGTTACAGGGCGCTTCCTCGCCAATGGCCCCTTGTCACAGGAGCCGGAGGAGTGTCCCGAGGTCATCGCGTGATGCATTGGAATAATGTCAGCGACAATAGCGTGATTATCCGACAAAAGTAGGAGAAAAAAAAATCTCTCCCGGTTTCAGGAAAAATTGCTCTCTCCAGTTGATCGCGAAATCTGGCGAGCGACACGTGTGACACATTTTCGGCGAATTTAATTGACGAACGGCTGAAAAATACTGGCTAAAATAATCACGCGCCGGTAAATTGAGGGATGATAAATTCTCAGGGCCGAGAAAGAGTTGGAAAAAAAAATCGATCGTCGGAAGCAACAAGTGAAAAAAAGTTCCCACAGATCTGCGTCTTTCCGTGCGCAATAATAAATTGAGGTTTTGTGTTGGCCATTGGTAACATATGTGTAACGCAAGGGGCGTATCCGGTCCCCGGTGTGGCTCTGCGGTTCCGTCTACCGTTTCGTCAGTTTGTAATTCGCCACAAGAAGTCTCAGATGAGGAATACAAACCACTGGCGATCATACTTTACCTCTCATACATGTTCAGAGGCCATAATTACTATTCATCTGGAGATAGGGGTAAGGAGACGCTTGAGTTTGAGAATAAAAGTGAAAAATAAACGACAATTTTTTCCAATACAAAAGTGTTTACACCGGGCCCCCTCAATTCTCAAAACCCCTTTTTTTCAGCCTCCCCAAGACGTGATTTCAATTTCTCCCCTCAACCGAGAAATAAAATAATTCAAATAGTAATTGAACTGGTAAATCATCCGGCGATTTAATCTCACCCTGAATCCCTGAAAAATTCGTTTGCGTGGGAAATTCGCCGGCGATTTTCTCTCATTTGATCCCGTCACTTCTTAGATTGTAACCCAGAAGGATTTATGCAAGTTTAACGTACACACACGCCTCTATCTCGACGTTGTAAGCAATAAGTCACGTCCCGGGCTCTCTCGCGTATGACGACCATATACGCAATAGCCAGTGTGAGCCACCGAGAAAACGTAACACGATATCCCCCGAGCAACAGCTACACCTCTCCTACATTTCGCCATACTCCCAGAGAGAATTCCATGTCACTTTAAACTCTGTTGCACAGTTAGACATGGCTTGCGAGGGGTTTTCGTTGCGAACCGTTAGTCGAAACTTTTGAATTACTCGGATGTAACTTGGCATCGAGTTATTGAGCGTTTGACAATCACATTTGACCGTTTAACTACTATTTTCCGTGGGAAGAATTCCCCTGGAAGAATAGGGCAAAGCTAAACGTCGCGAACGTCAACATCTCCAAAGGCAATCGTCAAATTTTTGAAGATAATTTTTATACGCAATAATTTATCTTAATTTTTTTTTCTTACGGAAGTTAAGATTCAGTCGTTAGTTTTTCCGCCGGCAACAATAGCCCACCTCGTCTGGCAATCGGCCAATAATTGCAGAGTCCATTGGGAGGACATTCGATTCGATAAAAAAGTGTTTCCGTTACTTTATAAGAACTCTTTTTATTTAATAAAACAATGATTTTCAGGGCAGCTCCTCTGCATCTGTCTCCATTGATATCTTCTGTTCCCCAAGTCCTTTGGCTTTTCATTTATCCAGGCAGTTAATATTTTCCAATGAAATCTTATTGACCACTTGCAAATGGCCCATTTATTGTCCTCTCCCAGCTTTCCAGCAGATCCACCCCATTTGCGCTATTCACCTGAAGAATTGTGCTCTACATCATCAATTAGAATTTTCTTTCAACAACTTCAAGCATATCCTCTGCTATCAAATCTCATTGTAAAACTCCTTACGGGCGCAATTGCAATTTTTTATTGGCTCCCTTGGGTTGAGTGTCCGGTTCCCTCCTTTCAATTTTTCTCATGGATATCCCTCAACAATAATTACAGACGTACATTTATCGATCGGATCTTTTGATTCCCATTCGTGAATATCTCCAGTTGTCTACAGGATCGTCATCTTATTTTTCCCCTGCTATTACAAATCATGAATCACCTTCAATAAGATCACATGATTCACTCACAATAGCTGCAGTTAACTCCTTCCCCAGTCCCTTTGTTTTTTACTCTTTCTTCTCAACCCCGCACTGGCAGTATTCACTACTCTATAATACTCAGCCCATTTACTCTATTCACCTCGAGTTGAAAAAGTTGGAAACCACCTGATCGAATTGTGATCGATCTCATCAATTGGCATTTCCTCCCCATAAATGCAAACATATCCACTTTCTGAAAATCTCATTGTGAGACCACTCACTATTAACAATATATCAAAACAAAACTCTGTACATCCACAATTGTTCTCCATTATTTTTCTCAATTGAACCTGATACTGGCGTCATTCGTTGCAATTTTATCCATTGAAAAATTACTTTTCTCCCCATTTCTGTATAATTTTAGTTTTTTTACACCCCAACTTATTTTCTTTCAAGTATTTCTGCAAATTATGAACGCCTTCTTCGAGAATACCAGTACATTTCAACAAATTTCCTGCAAGAAAAAAAAACGCACTGATAAATCCAATGTACAAGAGAAAAAAATAATTCAATGATGAACTGTCAAACTATTTGTCTTTGGTTTTTTAATCGACGTCAATTGGCGTTTCTCCTGGTCGTGCATAAAATAAAAAATAAAAATTGACAATCTTCCGTTAGGATCGCCTGGAGCACTGGTCGAAATGTCAGTCATTCTCCTTGAATGGAGTCGACGAAAAATGGGTTGAAAAATGATGGAAAATAATGAACAATTTGCGACCGCTGTCATTACCTGCTAACCGAGAATTTCCTCTTGATATTTAGCCTGAGAAAAGGAAAAATGCGAAGCTGTTACCCCTGAGGCGTTCCCAAACCTCTCAGGGAGACTCTCCCAGCATTAGAGGACGACGACGTTGGCATATGCTGGCTCGCGTGCATGCCTTAAAGCACACCGTCGATAGTAACAGGTGCGGTGTGCACAGTTGAAGGAAAAATATGAAGGATGCGGGATACGTATGGACGGTAAAGGACAGGAAACAGAGGTAGATGAGTATGAAGAAGTCGCATGGGTAGTTCTCTACCAATACACCAGTGAAACGTATCATAATAATAATCCTTCATTGAGAAAACAATTAAGTCTTGTGTTTTCGGTATACGCGTAACAGCCTATCATTTATAACGTCATCGAGGCGTGTCACTTCTTTTTTTTGTTCCAGTGACATGTGGCTCCTTTATTTTTCCCCAAGTACGCTCTGTTCTTGGAGCGACAATGAATGTAACATCATTTCCCTTTTTTTTTTTCAATTTTTCAGCAACCGAAGAGCCTGGGATTTTGCTTTGTTTCATTGTTGAAATGAGAATTTTGGGGGATTCTATTATCTCATTCTCCTCGACTTATATCGTTGGCATTTTTGGTTTCTTCTTTCCGGATAGCTTGACTAGAGATTAAATTCCCTGTTGTCTTGCGCTGTCCCTCCGCAAAGAGAAATGCTCTTAAAAATATTTTGCATTGTTTTCTAGACTGAAAAGTAGGCTATAAAACTTGAATTAATAAAAATGGAGACTTGAGACGTACACTTGGGACCAACTGTTTTATTAATTCACTAGGAATGCATTCTCCAGTCCACCGTATTCTAATTCATTTTTGTAGTTCATCGCAGAAATTTCACTGGCTTTTGTAATTGAATTTTCAATCCTTTTCACTGTTCATTTAGTTCGCGTATATCATCATAACAATGAGTGGCAGTGGTTGAATAAGACTCATGGAGAATCATGAAAATTCCGAATTTATTGACAGAAAATTGGAAAAACCAATAAACCCGAAGAATCAGTACTTTCTATCATTTACTTCACAAAAAAAAACGGACATGAATTAAAAATAAGAAAAAAAAGAATCTTCAATTCTCCCTTTAAACTCTAGAGGCTCCTCTAAATTAACAGATAAAGGAAGTTTCCAACTTCTCGCCATTACTACAAAATGCCTGCTTTTTACAATGAATGCATCAATGTATTCCTTTATACATAATTTTTCAGCTTTCTGTGTGTAATATTAATATTTCTCTGTCAAATATCGAAGAACGTCTGGGCGGTCTTACTGTGGAACGTTGAGGAGGAGACCGGGGCCGGAGGGAAGGTAGGAGACCTGTCGAGAGCGAGCCAGCTGATAGGCAATATCCTCAGCAGCTTCGATTCTCCTCAACTCGACTAAACCATCTCCAGCCTCTCCGAGGGCCTTCGCGAGCATACTCGCAGCAGTTGCGTCACCCTCGGCACTGATAATGGCGGCCTTCTTCTGCTGTTCAGCTCTCTCTACCAGGAAGCGAGCCTTCTCCGCGTCCTGCTGGGCTACTTGTTTCAACTCAACGGCTTGAGTGAACTCTTTACCAAATGTCAAGTGAGTCTGGAAGAGATTAATTGTCATGAGTGGAAAAGAAGATCAAGATCTTCTCTCAAATCTCGTCCTCTCCTAGAGAATTAATGCCTGTCGATTTGCTCAATTAAACATAAGATAACCGTAAGGATGTACTCACAATAGAGATATCATCGAGAATGACACCAAATTGTGCAGCCCTCTCAGTCAAATCCTCGCTGACCTTTTGCGAGACCACTTCACGCTGTGTGATGAGCTCTCCAGCATCAAATTGTGCAACGACAGCCTTCAGTACCTCGGTGGTAATCGAGGGTAAGACACGCTCGTCGTAGTCGACACCGAGAATGGTGTAAATCCTGGGTAACGACTCTGGCACGGGTCTGAAGAGGATACGTAAGGTGATGTTGACATTTTGTAGATCTTTACTACCAGTTATCACGGGAACATTTCTCGGTTGGGAGCGAATATCAAAAATTATAGGCCTCTGGATCCAGGGAATGAAGAAGTGGGTACCCTCACCCACTACGTTTGGCTTTATTCCTTGGAATCTGTCGAAGATTACTGCTCTGTGCCCTCCATCGACTGAAAAATAGTCAAACTATTCAGTTAATTGATTACCAAAGGCTACAGGAATTCTCCAATAAAGCATTTACCATTATATAGAGCCGAATTGATGACACTACCGGTGAGAGCAACTCCCAAACCAATCTGCCCTAATCTGTTGAAGAAATTGGCTGCCATTTTTCGACTGTATCACCTGAAGACAGAAGAAAAATTGAAAACAAATTATTCACGTCCACACTAGTCTCCAGAAGTGCTCCTGGAGTAGAATGAACAATACCAGGATGCCTAAGACAACTGTTCATTAGACAGACGTTTGTTTTTTGGTTGGAATAAAAGCTTGACGAGATAAAACTCAAATTGGGGAACGATAAGTGAGAATTCTGATTGACAACTCGACAGTTGAGTTACATTTTAGTTTTCGTCCGCATAATTTCCTGTCCAAATGTCGACCGTCCATCTTTTGGACGGTATCCAACGATTCGTGGATTTATCCTATATGCATCTTGCCCAGTCCCTCGTGCTCCGAAGCTAACCTCACCGGACCCACATATCTCTGTCATCATACCCAGGATGTATCATAAATAATCGCACGAATTTCCCCCGGATAATCACGGAGAGTGGGAAAATCTTAATCCCAGGAACTTGCAACTCGATAAAACCAATGTCTCACTCAATACGAAATATTAATTGATCTTGGATGAACCGGTTCAAGGGTCTCCTGAGCTCCGAACCCCCGAACCCGCCCAAAGTTCGCTGATTCGCGTTCCAAGCATCACCAAAACAAAAGCTAAAATTATGGACTCACGTTATTGTCGTTATCTCAAGGCTCCAGTATTTGTTGTCCCTTGAATTTTCTTCAATTTCCCACAACGTAAAGCGTGGAAAAATGGTGCAATACACTGGGGAGTGTGGAAAACTGTGAGGAGAACGATTGTTGCGCCCGCGTCGTTACGTAAAAGACCATGTGGTCTCCCTGGATTATCTACCGGTGCAAAAAGAAATCCCTCGCTTCTCGGAGGAACCTGAGGTATGAATTAGCAACTAATAATTAGACCTAGATTAAGAGTTTTTGTTTAAGACAAGAAATGACAGTCTGACTGAAGCAAAAGAAATGCAAATTTTTTCTGAACTTGTTACTCACATGGTAAATTCCGTTGTCTCGTAAATTTCAATTGTCCTGGATACTCCTCAGTCGTACAAGTAACGTCTCCCTTTGCCGATAATCATAACCTGTACTCGGATTACTCAGACAATTGTCTGGTTCAGATCGTGTCAACAAGTGCAAATCCATTGCTGGTGTTCGATGTCATCAGCTGATGAAAACTAATTGCCTGGGTTTTTAGTTGAATTGTCGAGATTAAAAGCAGAAGATGTACGGTCAGGACCAGGGGCCAGATATTCCAGCTGCATTGGCGATGTTGAATCACCTGAGCAACACTGAATTGGGGGAAATATTGAACGATGACGGGAGGTTCGAGGAAATTGTCAAAGACATTAAACAGGTGAATAACTTACATTTCTAATGTCCTTCAAAGTCGACATCATTTGTGGGAGACACCAGTCATTTCAATGAGTCCCAACCTCACTATAGAAAGCAGAAACTGGAGCTTTCATTTCCCGAAACATTGCTCCACTGTATTAATAATTGAATGAACCATCATATTTTGATGCTTTCATTTAGTTCAAGGATTTGGAGTCGGAGAAGGAGGTTCTGATTGCTGGAAATCGCTCACTGGCTGAGGTTAACTTGGCGAAGCAACCTCAACTTGAGGAGAATAAAAAAGTACTGCAGGAACTGTCAGAAAGAGGCTGTGAACTTTGCACTAATGTCCAAGAAAAAATTACTGAATTAAGTGAGTTGAAGTATTTTTCATTGAGGACCTCGCAAATCAAAATAACTGACATAATTGTTCACTACATTCCAGAGGATAAATCTGGAGTAACTTCAGTAGAGTCAGCCCTTGAGCTGCTGCAAGCTGCCACTGCGGAAATTGAAGAAGAATCAGAGGTCAGCAAAATAATGAGTAATTAATGAAATATAAAGATAGTTAAACCCGGAGTACCAAACTCTGAGGTCCATTTTGATTCTTGTTTGAATATATACAGTTAAAGAAAATACTCGTACTCAATTATTTAAATTTTTTTATTCTCAGAAAATAGCCGAAAAATTCTTGTCAGGCGACACCGAAGTCGACGAATTTCTAGACCAGTTTCTAACCCGAAGAAAGATAATGCATTTGCGAAAGGTTAAGGTAGATAAGATGCGAGAGCTGAAGAGAAAACCCATGTCGAGGCCCTCGACGGGTCCTGGTTACCCTCCAGCCGGTAATTTCCCAGGAATAGCCCCAGGTGTGCCCTACCCAACTGGACCTGTTGGTATGCCCATGCCAATATCTCCCATGTACCGGCCATACTAATCGTCTTCAGATTGAAGCGACAACCTCTTCTCCATGGAAATTAATAACTCAATGATTCTTAGCCATAAGTCGATACAAGTGATCCATATTAATGATTAATTTACTAGAGATAATTTAAAATATATTTGACAAGTTTAATCACACAAATATTTTCATTATTGATTGAATATCAAGATAATGGTGGAGATGAAATTTTTATTCGCAAATAAATTATGAAACTTGAATAATTTGCAATTATTTGACAATCTGAGGAATTAATTTCCTTTATCTCGAAATTCTTTCATTCGTTTCAAAAATAAATTCTGAATTTATTAAATTGAGAGCAAAAATATTTGTTAATCTCATTGACTCAACTTCTTTTCATAAATCTAATTTATTCTCCAGTTTCCTACTATTTACAAAGTGTCAATTATAATTACAATCGTTACACTTACACAAAAACTAAACTCTCCGCGATCAACCATCGCCATTTTCTGGTTTCTTTCCATTTTCCCTCCAATCTTCAATGACCGGACTATCATAGTTGATATTGATGGTGAGCACCCCCAAAGCTCCAGTGAATAAAAATATTAACAGAGTGAAGAGTGCCCTCTCCGTCGCGGGATTCATCTGCGCGGCGTTAATTTGCTCCTTCTCCTCCCGAAACCTCTTCATCCGCTGCTTCATCCGCCTCGTCGAATTGAATGTATTTTCGTAATGTTCCTTGGTCCAGCGATCAAAATCGTACATCTTGGCACCTCCAGCAGCCTCAGAGCTATGTCGATACATTTCAGACCTCACTCTGGCAGCCTCCTTGGGTATATCCTCGGGTTTGTAAGCCTCGGATCTTTTCGTCTCATAATCCACCTTGATCTGCATTCCCCTGTCATACTGCTTCCTCTTCTGATAATTCCCCAGGACCTCGTAGGCCTCTGCTATGTCTCGAAACTTGACCTTAGCATCCTCACTGCTGTTTTTGTCAGGATGATATTGCATTGTCAGGTTGAAATATGCTGATTTAATCTCACCCTGAGTTGCCTTCGAGTCCACCTCCAGACTCTCGTAGTGATTCTTCCTTTTTACACGTGAGGCTAGACCTCTTGATAGTACTG
This sequence comes from Psyttalia lounsburyi, assembly GCA_030522865.1. Classification (NCBI taxonomy): domain Eukaryota; kingdom Metazoa; phylum Arthropoda; class Insecta; order Hymenoptera; family Braconidae; genus Psyttalia; species Psyttalia lounsburyi. Next base: position 14,796 of record JAPYZN010000084.1, read on the forward strand.
GTGCACTCCAGAGGATTCTTGGACAATTCATTGATGAAGCTTTACTTCGACAGCTGGGGAAAGTGTCCTCACGCGACAGGGTCTCTCATCAATCCTGTACAATTATCCAAAGTTGGCTGAAATTATTTCAGTGCACCTTGAAAGACATTCTGAATTTTCTATCTTACAACTGTCACCTCGAGCTAGTGTTTCCGAATGTTCAGGGGTTGTTTTGGAGGTTATGGCAGACATATTTTTTTTCAGAGGTGACAAGAACAGCTGGGGCGGGCTCTGAGGTTGACTGGGAGTACTACTAGAAGAGAGTGACTAGGTAACACCTCATTTGGATATTATTGCTGTAAAATTTTGTTTTTTGTATTTACGGAGAGCGAGTCGAGGTAATTTGGTGAGTTTCATCGAGAGTAATTGATTGGTAAAGGCTTTGAATTACTGTTGGGGTAATTGATTGAACAATTTGGAGTTTTTAGAGTTTTATGACGTGTTAGAGTCACTGCCTTATAAGGAGTGCCGGAGGCTGTTGATCGCTCCAAACATTGAGACAACGACGATTTGGTGATTAAAATGGAAGGAGTTATTCAGCAGAAGGTCCTGCAGGTTGCAAAGCAGGTGGAGAGTCAGTTAGACGCGGAGATTGAAGCTCTGGAGAATTTGGATATCGATGATATCGAGAAATTGAGGGAGAAGAGGCTCCAGGAAATGAAAAAGTTCCATCAGCAGAAGCAGTCCTGGTTGGCGGCTGTAAGACTCTCAAGTGCACTTTCCTCCTAGTTTTATAGATAAAACGTCTGACAATCTCACCTCAAGCTCTTTAAAATCTCCAAGTGATTTTTGTTAAGACATTGTTTAAAGTTGGAGTATTTAGTCGGAGATGTTGTGCAAGAAGACCCCCGGATGTTCCATTACTTTTCTCCAATTGAATCAATTTCTTGCGTGTTCTAGGGACATGGAGAATACACTGAGATCCCTGACGAAAAGGACTTCTTCGATGTATCGAAGAAATCGAAGAATATTGTGTGTTTGTTCTACAAGGATGGCTCACCAAGATGTAAAATTGCAGACAAGCATCTCCAGATTCTTGCCAAGAAACATGTAGAGGCGAGGTTCTGCAAATTGAATGTCGAGAGGTGTCCCTTTCTAACAGGTGAGGCTTTAAAACCAGTTTATGTGGTACTTTAGGAGGATTTATGAAGCCAGTGAGTCCCAGCGAACGACAAATTGTCAATTGCAAACTTTATAACGGGATGTGTGCCACGATAATCAAGCAATGCTCCTCCAACAAGTTTTCTTTTACTCCAGAACGTTTGAGGATCAAAATCATTCCCACGATAGCCCTCATCTCAGACAGCAAGACGAAGGACTACATCGTCGGCTTCACAGACCTCGGCAACTGCGACGATTTCTCCACAGAGATGCTAGAATGGCGGATTGCCCAGTCCGGAGCGATATCCTACACTGGAGACCTCCTAAACCCACCAGAGAAAGGAAAGAAAGCCTCCAATTTATTGCTTGGAAACAAGAAATCAAAGACAATTCGAGGCAGAACGAATTCCGACGACAGTGGCTCTGACGACGAATAATCGCTTCCCACATTACTTCTCTAATTATTCTCATGCACATTACATTTTTCATTTTTTTACTATCACGTTGAAATTATAAATGATAAGTAGAATCAGTTAGAAAGCTTTTATCTTGAATTTAATAATGGCGAAAATTATATTAATGCGACAATGAATAATACATGAGATTTTTTTAATTTCCTCATAAATTCCCAAAATTTATTCGTCTTTCATTCATCATAAATACCATCCACCCTTTACATCAATATAAAAATGATATAAAAACTCGTGCGCCAACCACAACACGTCTTGCGCAATTGTCCGGAATGTCACCTCTTTTACATGACCAGCACGCAGAAGTAATTTCAGTAATTTCTAGTTATAACGAGTACAACCTGATAGAATTAATCCACCCGGTGAGCTCCTACAGCTTATTACCATGCACTGAAAAAGAATACGAACAATTGGGCTTGGATTCTGTGAATTTTCTGTTTAATAAATTTATCAATCTAAGATATTGAGCAGTTATCGGGGTATAACAAAGTATTTCTGAAGGAACCTTTTTGTTTAACGTCATCTCGTTCGTCCCAAATGGTTTTCCCATCGCAGGCGCAAATTCTTTTCGTGTTCTCGAAGACTCCGGAGGATCTGGCAATTATTCCGCATGCCAGCCTGCAACAGAACGCCATTAGCACACGTTCATAATTTTTCAATTATTTTTTCAATGATTTTGGGGCATACCTAGTGCCACTGTTGCCATTAACTTTCGATTCTAAATTGTCTCCCTTTCCAAGATCGTCAGAATCCTGTGTGATGACCAAAGATCTCCCAATAATATCACCAACACTGACTACTTTATCTCGCAATCTGAATCTGGCCCTTCCAGACTTGTCTGCCACGATATTCCCAAGATCTCCCACGTGCTAAATAGAACCCAGCAAAAAGTTTGATAATGAGTTCGCATCTGTCTTACTCGACCCTGGATTACGAGAACAGCTGATTGAAAAATAGAAAATACCCTCTGAGTGATATCACCATCAGGAGCTCCATGAACCGCATTATGTGGATTGAAATGATCCCCAACAGTGTCGCAACCCCTGGAGATGTCTCCACACTCATGGATATGCATTCCATGTGCCCCAGGGCTCAGCCCATCCACAGTTCCATCGATGATACATTCAGTAGGTGTCTGAACAAATCTCACGACTCCTTGAATTGCTCTACTGATACCAAATCCAGAGGTTCCTCCTACCATAGATACAGCACTGATAGTTCTGTCTGCAACCAAGCGGAATTTTACAACGACAAATTGATCTCCACAAAATTGTCTGCTTGATGATAATAAGCTACCTCCATATCCTTTCAAAACTGCCCTCTTCCCAGTGCTCTCAATCTTCTCCTGGATGAGAGAGTAAGGTAAATCAGTCTGGACCACGACAGTCCCTCGCTCCAAAGAAACGTCAACGTCCTGGATACCCTTGAGCTCCCCAAGCGATCCCATCACCTTCTTCACGCATTTCTGACAGGTCATGTCAACGCTAAATTCCACCTAAGGTTATCAATTAATACACAATCATCACTATCATCGGATTGGGTTGAGATAGCAATGAAATTGGGAGGAATGGAGTAGAACTAGAAAAACAAATTTTATAATTATATCTTGTGGATAAATTCGAAGCCTTACCTTGGTTGTCATTTTGGAGCACAATATAATTGGTTAAATCAGCGATCCACCGGCTAGAGCTTTTGCACTTCAATAATATCACCTGGCAATCATCAGAAATATGCTAGCAATTCCCTAAGACAGTCACAGTTCCTAATGACTCCAAGGAAGTTCGCAATAAAACTTACTCATCGCATAATTGAAGACAAGTTGATGCTTCCCACAACATCCACCCATTCCAGTCTCAACTCACGCGAGCTGTTAATGTCGGTTGTGAAGGAATTTTTCAATGTGCTCCTTGGGACGGCTCCGTCGGCTTTTCATCGACGCAAAGCAGATGAGACCGCAGATAACACGGCTAGGAGTTTTTGCGAGTACTTCTTGCTCTGGCCACACATTTCCTAGTGAAGCTTGGCGCCCTAGTTATCAACATCGACCTGTCAGAACCAGGCCCCCTCCTCCCGCCAGCCACTGGTCAAAACAAACGATATCTCCATTTTCCTTCAGCACTCCACTCCAAACTGAGTCGCCAAACTGCCATCACTCACTTCACTCCCACAAAAATCTATTGATTACTTCTAAAAATTGTTTTGGACTCCGATAGGATGGGAATGAGCGAGATAAACACCTGGGTCCTCATTCGACGTTACGATAAACTTGGTAAGCCCTTGGTCAAACCCTTGATACTATTGGGTAAACAGGCCAATTTTAATAATATTACGTTTTTTAATACAAATTATTCTATTGATATATTTTGTATACATGCTTTTTGGTTAAACTTTGTCGCTTTCAGATTCCGAGCACGCGAATCCCCAGTCGAATCTCCAACTTTTCACCCTGACCTCGAACATCGTCTCCGAGGAACTGAAGGCCTCGATTTTTCGGTGGATCGATGCCAAAGATGATGGGACCAAGGTTTTGAAGATTCGGCGACATGACAATAACCTCGTCCCACTATCGACGTTGTTTGATGGATCTACCAGAGAGAAGTATGTAAATTCCAACATAATTAATTTAGACAATTGGCAAGACAATTCCCCAAGGGATACAACCAATTGTAATTATTCATTACAAACCTCTGAACTTTTCTCAAAGTCTTCAGAGCATTAATGGACTGTTTCTCAAAATCTAGGCCTTTCATTATTGACGTCGTGGCTGTACATCAATTCTGTAGGTATTCTGATCCTACACAAACTTGGAGAAGATATTGTTAAACTAATCGGGGTTGATTAATCTTGTCATAGGCCCAGTAGAGCGACGCACGATTCTCCCAGACTACATCGAAGCTCTCCGTTCCTCTTTCTACAATCTCGACAATCGAGTGAAACTAGTTGAGCAAGCCCTTCCGAATCTCACGACTAGTCAGATGGCGGCGTTCGAGGACACTGTCTCCCACATCTCCAATTGCGTGACGTTCCTCGATCGTCGTCTCGACGAGCTAGCCCCACCCATCTGGAGAAACCAAGCTAACGCTGCCATTTGAAACATGGGACTGTCTTCTTCATTCTCTTCACTCTCACTGGGCCAAGACAATGAAGCTAAAGACAGTGCAAATACTGAGAAAACAGTATAACCTCAGCCCAAAGTTGTGCAAAATATTTATATGGAAATGATATATTCCAAAGTACAATATGTTGTTAAAAAAAAAATATTTGTAGAAAAATCCAATGCATTCATAAATTGGAACAGTTGATTTACTTTCTTTTCTACTTTTTTTTTAAAGAAAGGGCTATATAAAATGTGTTCAAATAATTTTAATAATATTTTCAACACAAAAATGAATTTATTCTGCGGAATATCACACAAATCCCGAATTCTCAACGACGGAATTCCAGCGAATTCTTTTTCCCCTGTTTCTTGTACTCGTTACAATTAATTTTGAACTCTGCATTTCACACAAGTACAAAAATATTCTTCCTGAAGATGACAAAATCACTACACATATGTCACTTATAATTTTTATATTAATTCATAAATTATGAAAGTATTCTTTAACAATGTAATTCAACATATTTACACCGTATGTAACACTTAATAATTACATGTGAACAATTAATTACTCTAATGATATTGCCAATAGAATTTATTTTACAATAGCAACCCTTCGTGTTAACTTTCATTGAAAAAATAAATAAATGACTGTAAAATTACCATTGCTTTTCACGCGGAAAATGCATTCTCTGAATATTAAAATGATTTATTTTTATAGTGTCGAAGGAACACTTTCGGTGGTCTCTTAATACTTATCATGTGTTATGATGACAAGTGATTATGCTTTTATCTTATAATCAATTGTCAATTATCACAAGCGTCTGACAAAATTTAATTACCGGTATTTTAGTAAATTTTAAGAGTAAGAAAAGCGTGGTAGAGCAAAGCTTTAAAATGTGATGAAGCAGGTGATGATGAGATCTCTAACTCGGTTGGAATTCATCTAGTTTCAATAAATTCAGATGAACGTTGGATTTATCTGCACTTGCGGTAATATCCACAGTGTAAGTGTTGGCCTGGAACAACCAGAAAACCATTAAAAAAATGAACAATTATATTTTCCCTAGCTTTTGGGCTAGTTAAAAAATTCCACCAAAATTCTCACCAGATGCAGAGAAGCCACAAACAGCCTAGCCATATCCTCCGGCTGTTCCCTCCAGGCGAGGGTGTGGAAGCCGAGCCTGTTCCCCGGCTCTTCCTGGAGTCCCCTCACAATCTTCCCCTCATACTCCCTGACATCGAATACAGGTCTCTTCTCCGCAATCCTGAGTGTCTCCATCATATCAAACCACTTGGCAGTCTCCTCCTCCCTGTCATGCTTGACATCGAACTCCTTCTGAAGCTCCTTCATCTTCCTCTCAATCCTCTGCTGATGAGTCAGGCACGAGCTCTGAGCCTCCACCAAATCCTCTCCCTCCTCCTCATGCACCTCATCATCCTCTCCACCAGCGCCAAAACCCCCGGAAAAGGCAGGAGAATGAGGTGGAGTATACGAGCAGGAGGTCTCCTGCAGTTGCTGCAACCGATGGTCAACTGCTTCCATCCCTAGCTTCAAGGTAATGTCGTCCGTTCCGTCTTCACAAGCTCCAGACTGCCCTAAGCACCCGTCGGAACTGACGACATCAGTGGTAGCCCTCAAAGAGAACCCTCTCAATTCGCCATTTTCCCCAAGGACGGCCTCAAACTGCGAGACATTTAATATTTCCAAGCTCTCCCCAATGATCCGCTGGCTCTCTGCATGTGCCTCTGCGTAATGATCGCACAGAGATGACGAAGAGTACTTGAGCAATTGTCCTCTCTCCTCAGCTTCACTCATGAGATGCTTCTTCAGCCTCTCGTCCTTCCCAGCTGTCCCGGCGCTCTTCCTCTTCTTCGGTCTCTCAGATCGCAGAAGAGATGGATTACAGGGTAACTTGAAGGTCTTCCTCCTCTTCACCAATTTATCAGGGATTGGCCCTTGGAACGGAATGGCTTGATACGAATTGTCATTCAACTCATTGACAATTGACTCTTTAATTCGCTTGCTGCGTCTGATGGGCTCCGGGGATTTGGGCATTTCATCGGGTCCTCCGGACGTGTAACCAGCGTCTGTCTCCACTGACTCTCGATTTCTCTTTCTTTGGGGAGACGTCGGCTCTTCCTGGGAGGGAATGGCAATGGTAGGAACTGGGGAGGGATTCTCCGGAGGAGTCTCCAGTCCCACAGGGTCTGAGCAAATTGCTGAGGGGGATGGGGGAATTTCTGAGGGTGAATCTTCAGGGATTTCTGTGGCTTGGATTGAGCTGGGGTTTCCAGAGGTGGAGATGTCTGAGAAGGTACAGTAGCCGGATTCCTGGGTTTGATCGTGAAGTTCTGGGTCGTGGGGATCGCAGAAATCGTTGATATCCAAGTCTGATGTGTCCTGGGGCTCTTGATGAGCTTGGGAGGGAGTCGGTGAGGATGAGCGACGCGGGGGGGAATTGGCTGGAGAGAGGAGGGGATGTGGAAGTTCCTCCTGGAGGTGAGACGGTTGAAGAAGGCTTGAAGAACCTGGAGTTGAATGCGGAGTTGAACAACTGGGCATCGAGTCCTGATGTAACGCTCGCTCCGGAAGATTTCTGCTCCTGTGGCACTCCTGGAGATCATCGGGACTCAGCTCGTCCACCAGCATCAGCGATGATGTCAACTGATGGTTACAACGAAAGTCGTATTTTTTCCCCATCTTTTCACCCTGGGTGTCCATGACATTCAGGGCAAACTTGTGCCTGCAGGTATTCTCCAGTTGCGGATACCTCTGGCTCAGGAGTTTGATCTTGTGTTGGGGCCTCTTGGGTTTGAGGAAACAGTTTTTCGTGGTCTCCTTGGAATAGTCGAAACGCTCAATTTTGTCCAGGTCCAGAACTTTCCGGTGAGATCGCTGCCGCGGTCTCGCGGTTTTCGCTGCCTCGTGCTCAGCTCTGGAGATTAAAGAGTAAATTCAGGCAGAGTGACAGAGGGTCCACTTGAAAGGTTCAACAGACGGCGAGGACTAGTCCCCTGATTCAGGGTAAATTAGGAGAAATTAGCAGACTTACTCGTGCTGATCTAGCGTCTTCCTCAGGCCGCACGTGTCGTGATACAGCTTTTCCACTCTCGTCTCGAACACGTGCGCTGAGTTCTGAATGACAAGGGCTGTCTCGCTGTAGTTCAATATCCGTCCCTCCACTGAATCCATGTACGCTGTCAAAGCCTTAAAAAAATTGTAATTAATCAGTCCCAATTCAACAATTAAATTAGTAATTAACAATCGTTTGATGTTAAGTTGAATTTCAAGGACGAGCAGGGGATCTGGAGAATTATCAGTAATTTAACCGAAGAGTAGGCTAAGTATTTCCAGCAGAACTCGAATTGATTATTCAATTACTTACCTCAGATAAATCAAAATCCCATTTCACTTTTGGCTTGTTCAACTGCATCAGCTCTTCCATGTACTCTGCCATTTCTTCGGGCGGAAGGAACTTCCCTAGAACTAATGAAAAACTCATAATCAACATTAATCCTCGACCACGTTAAATACCAACTGCTCCTCTTATATAAAACAAATCCGTCGCCAGACTAATCTACACTTGACATTCGCCGGTGCTTCAACCGGTCGGCGAATAAACATCAATTTTATCTGTCCAAGATTACTAATCTCCTTTTTCATACGTTCACGTGTATCAAAACGTCCAGGGAATTCAGTATTTTTGGGTAATATCACTGAACTCTGCGACCGAAGTATCTCAAGAATATGATACGTTACTTTGGAAATTAATTGGCTATTAAATCGTATTCAATCGCGAATCCAGTAATTTAACGAATAAGAGTTCCTCCTCATTCAATGCTTCCCTAGAATCCCCGGAAAATATTATTAATTTTTTTTTTATTGTATTTTTTCTTGCGGACTCCTGGAAAACTGGTAAAATATAAATTAACTTAAACAGTTTTCCCACTTCGCCATTAAATTAGCGGTCGAAGTCGCTCGGTAATTAAGTCGCACTCTAATTCTGATTCTAATATTCCATATAATGAAATCCAACACTGGGTTCCAACGGAATCGGGAGGGGGTGATAAGGATATGTGAACACCTGAGCTACTTCGGATCTTGGAAGAAATTTGGGTCGCACGTGCGCCTTTTTTTACATTTTTCTCTTGAAATTTAATTGACAGTGAAAATTTGGAGTCATAAAAAATTAGCCAGGCTTTCCTGCAAAGTCCCAACTAATAGAAAGTCCCAAAGAATTCCTATCTAATTTCGCGGGAAGTCCTCAAAGATTTCCAAACGAATTATAAAACCCCAAAAACCTTTCCCAAAGCATTTCATCTCGTCAACGAATGAAAAAATTGCATAAAAAAAATCCTACCATTGGTTTTTTAATCCAAAAATTCGCAAAATCGAAATGTCCATCAACTTTTGTTTATTAACAAAATCACGCGGCAAAATCGGCTCGTGTGAGGCAACGGAATTCCAAAATTCTCCAATTCTAAGGAGGGGAAAAAAAATCTCCCAATCCTAGAATCAGGAATTTTGCGTAACACGAGCATAAAACTTAGGGGAGAGGATTAGAAAGTAGCTCACTCCATGTGCACCTAGCTGATCAAACTCTGCCCAGGAAAACCTTGCGAAAATTCCCAATGGCAACAAATAAATAAAGGAACAACTAAATAAATAAATAGTAATAATATTGCTGCCCAGTGGCGACCCCTGAAAGGAGGGAATCCTCCATAATAAACAAACACGAGGGGGAAAGGTAAACAGAGAACCCGAGAGCCATGAGACACGCGAGTTTTTTGCAATTGTTCCCATAAACAACCCGAAAATAATCAAGTGAACAATTGAATGACACACTCCAAAGACTGTGGCCGAGCCCAGAGATTGGAGATGATACAACACCCGATGACACACATCACGACGTAATTACATGGGCTTTATTTACCTGCAATCGCCCGTTTCAGAGTGGCAGCGTTCATCACAACAGGATAGCCATTTTCTCTCGTTTAAGGTACAAACAGTGCACAAACTTCACCTCGAAGCCCCACTCGCCGGAAGCACGCCGTAGTTTCAGTTAAACTCGTTCGGTTCACGCGCGAGATACACTCGAGATAATTGTGAAATAATAATACTTATCATTCGTTTACATGAAACAACGGTTGTTTTTTTTTATCGTCAAAAGCCAGCGCTTGAAATGCGCGAATAGCGCCTGCGTCGCGAGACGGCCATTTTCCGGAATCGTTACTCGCAGTTTCTGCCTTACCCTCTGAGCTCCCCTTCACTGGACACTTGGATCTCTTCTTTACCTGTGGTGTCATTAATTCATTTTCTCCGGATTATTTTTAATTAGGGGATGGGAAAATTATTGAATTATTAATTATGCATTATCGTTTCGTTGAATCGTTGTTAACGAGCCCTAATAATTGAGAGGATAATTTGTTTTCCAACGAGTCATTCGGGACTGTCCAGATGATGGATCAATTGGACGGGGTTTCCGTAGATCAAAGGGAAGAATTAAATGAAAATAACAATATAAAATGCATTACAGTACAATGTCGAGTCTTTATTAATAGAGACGAAGGAGTGGGGGGGTATTCTGTTGGTTTAAGATAGAAGTGGATAAAACGCAAAATGTTCTGACGTACTTCCCCCATATCTTCATGAATATTGTTTGTTGTTTTTTTTTTATGAAACAGCGCGTTTGTCATTTCATGTGACATTTTTATAATAATATATATAATATATATTCGCAGCATGTGCACGTATTCGTTTATTCACGTTTATCTTCGTTTTTTTTTCAATTTATTCTCAATATACACGCACTTTCGTCATTCGCGTACTTCAATGTTATTATTTTTTTCCATTTTTCAATGTGTTTTTTCCTTTTTTTTATCAATTTTTCTAGGGTTTTTTTTATATCGGTAGTTTCCTATTGTAATAACTAATTAAATCTCACACACTCGCATTGAAGCGAACCTTACGCTTTCACAAAATTACACGCATACTATTGAAATTCACAATATCCACTCGTGCTCATTACATTCATGCTTGTTTCCTTATTATTATTATATTTTTAGTCCATTAGATATTTTTTATTTTGTTTCCACCCACTTCATTACATATTCCTACGCTCCTCGTATTTTTTTTTCATCAATAAAAACGCAGTTGGGCGGGCGTTCATCAAAAAATTGAAACTTACAAAAAAAAAAACAAAATAAAAGAAGATTTTACAACTCGTCTCGTTATTCAGTTTTGCATAAAACTAAATGAAAGAAAGTCTTTAATCTTAGATCTCTAGTACCGTTTTCTTCTCTATGTAAATTGAATAATCCTTGAATCATAGTAATTAATGAGAAAATAAAACCTAACTTGACTTTTGAGATATTTTAATGATGTTAATGATCATTGTCACCGTGACAAATACCAGCCACTACTAGAGGTTCTCGTTATTGTCCCGGCCATATTTTAATAGAAAAATTAATGATTAATTGTGAATAGCAGATGAGGCATTCTCTCTCAATTACTCTCTCGATAAAACTTACATTCGTTTCTCTTCTCTCTATTAACGATTATTCCAATTATCTTCACCTTTCAATGGTCAAATGAATTTTAATTGTTCTCAATTTTGTTGAACAAGCCGTGGCTCAGGGATTTTTCTCTATTAAGCATAATACACAAAATTCACACACACATATTCATATATCACTTGCCGCATTAAACTTTGATGACGCGTTGCGCACACTTCCATTTGAATTTTCAATTACACTTTTCGGTTTTAACTCTTCTCACGTTTTACTCAATCTTAGTTTATTTAAATGTTAAAATTATTACTTATTTTTTGTTTGTTTTGTCTCGTTAACTGCAACTCGAGGATCATTTGACGCCTCTATAATCGTGAAACCTTTATAACTCGTATTTATGAATAGTTTAATCAAATATTTTTTGCTCATCTTATCAATTCATCACTTAAATAGATAAATAACAGAGTGAAGACATTTTTCATGAGGTTCTCCTCATCTTCCGGCGTATGAAAAATCATTCATTATTGGATTAAACGATAGAGAGAAAATAAAGTAAGTAGAAGAGAGACAGATATCATTTTTTTTTCTTTTTTATGTAAAAAAAAAAACAACACATTAAACTAAGTACCGAGAAAAGATTTTATACAATTTTAATCGGTTGTTTTGCTTGTAATGTTACGTTTTAATGTGAAAATGTGATTATGAAATTTATGAAAAAATGTTTGTTACTTTTTTTGGGTATCATTTGTTTGTTTTATTCCATTTCTCTGTCCGTACTCCATCCACTTCAGTGACACACACGTGGACTATGTTAATAATTGCCATTTCTTTCGTCTTCTTAAATTGTATTTCTTCTCCATTTTTTGTTATTTTCGTTTTCTCTTTGTTATATCAAATTTGATTTTTTGGTCATTAACATTTGCTGGATTATTTTATAGAGATGACAATTATTTTTCTTCTCAAGAGTCTCAAGTCGCGCGCTCTCTCTCTCTCTCTCTCTCTGTCTCTCTCTCTCTCTCTATCTCGCACTTGTGTGACACCTGTTCTCGCACAGTTGTTGATTTGTTAATTATGGATTACGTATTCAATATTTATTGGATACTGATACCACTGCGATTGCATTCGGGATTTGGTGGCTATCACACGGAGTTAGAGTGTTTTAAAGCGCTCCTGTAACAGATTCCAAGACACGTCCAAATCACAAATAGGGTCACAATGAAAGATAATGTATTGTATTTTAAAAAAAAAATTAAAATCTGTTACAAAATTCTATAATGACTCTGCTTATTTCCGGGCACAAGTCCACATCAATTTCAGAATTTAATCCATTGAGCGGTCAATTAATTGTTATATTAATTGAATAAATCTAATTTAGTACCTGAAATTAACAGCAGAATCTTTTTACGAATTTGTATTGATTAAACTGTATTACTCGAGTTAATTAATTTTCAAGATTTGGGAACCACCTAGGCTGGCTTGAGATCAAACACTAGAGTTACAGACCAAGAGAAGCATCAAGTAAAGCCTACGATCAATGTATTTTGTCTGTATTGTTAATTGTTCAAACGAGAGAGGATAAAATTGGGATTTTGCGTGATATTGAACAGATTTTTCTTATTTTGACGAATAATGAATAGGGAAACTGTTATAGAATCATCAAAACGAATCGTTAGCAATTTATTGATATTTAGTATCAAATTGTCAAATTAATTCATGTCATAATCGTAATTTTTTATCCATTTGTCGATAAAAGAAAGGGACATCTTCTCGTCATCTTTTTTTCATTATTATTCAAAATAAAAAAAATACGTATCCAAAATCATTCGCCCTTCTCTATTTCCCAACTGTTTTTTATCACGAAAAATTTTCATCAAAAGCCAATTGCGTAATCAGTGAAATACCGGCAAATTCTGGTGGATATTTCGAGAATCTGAAGAGGTTAAGAGTTTAAAATACTTCCCTTGATGAGCCGGGCTCGATTCTCATTGCGAAAATCCTAGATAACACCCCGATGCCTCCAGGACTGCAGAGGACATCCGACGAAAAAATGTTTTTTCATTGAAAAAAAAAATTGCCGTAAGCCCTGCAGCACTGGATCACCGGAGATGCCACTGACTTCGTCATCAGATGATCAGAGCTCACCCTTGAAATTATTTCCTCCTCTCCCCGTCCTCATGCTCTCAAGTCAACTCCCAACAATCCCCAGAATTTCCCAAATCACGTAATTAAAAAAAAAACCAAAACAAAACAACCTGTATTATTAATTCATGCTCAAAGATTGTCATGCTCCTTAACTAAACGAATCAAATCCCAAAATAATTGAACAGACAGTGCCCCAAACAAGCAAACGCGTTTACTCATTACTTAAGAAGAAAGACAGAAAAAGGAATTGAGTGAGTCTACAAAAAAAAATATGTATATAAATTGCACAATTCCATCATCTCAAGTGATTTCAAAAGATTTATTCTTATCTTCATTGAGAGAACTTTTAATAATTCATAATAAACTAATTAATTTATGGTAATTCTGACTCGCCTGGTACGGACGGAGGATCTGTGCAAGGACGGAAATCTGGACGAGGACGCAGGAACACCCTGAAGTCACTGTCCACTTGATAATTTTTGTTCAATGAATTATGAAATCTGATAATGAGATGAGAACAAACTTGTGGCCGATTCATTAGTCAACATAGAAGATGAACTACGAAGATAATTTCGGTAGTGGCTGTTCTTTGCAGGTGAACAATGAAATTATTCCGTGAATTTCCAGCTGTTACTTGTGTTATCTCAAAATTTCCAATAAATTTGCCTTTTTCTCTTTCATTTTTTGTCCTTCGATATAAGAGGGAGAGACGGGGGTGGGGGAGGGGCGATTACTTGATTTTAGCCTCGCTTGGAAGATTCATTGACGGCTTGTCGCGATAATTTTCTGACGCCATCCCCCGCTGTTAGTGACGTTAATGCAATTTCATTAAAACTTCGTGAACATTTGACTCTTCTCTTTAATTTCTTTCTTTGCTGAAGTTCAGTTACCAATTACTAGTTTATAAATTACTTCAATTTTTATACTACTGAGTGCGGACTCTCGTTATTACGAGCATCAAATCTGCTGTGAGGAGGTATGAAGGCGTAAGATGTTTATAATTCTTTCGATATAATCAGGAATATCTTGATGAGGATTCAATCAAACTGCAAGTGAAATTTTGCGTTTGTTGTTTCTTTTTTGAGCATCAAAATTGATTTCAAAATAATGTTTTATATTTAATGCTGACTTTCGTGAAAGAACTCACTATATTTCTTATCGGCCATTCCTTCTCAAGATAAACCCAATAATATAGAAAAGTTCATCACCTCATTCCTCCATTCCACTTCATTATAAAAATGTAATTTTGAACTTAATGGACTTTAAACAGAATTCACAATGACTTATTCATTTTCTTTCGACGTGTGCAAGGGGGCTTTGTCTGGACCACACGATCATACAACAAGTATCGAAAACTCCCCAGATAAACAAGAGAAAGACAACGAAAAAAAAACTAGTTTTGAGAGGATAAAAACAGAAAAAAAAATAAACTAATAACTCGTGGTCCAAGAAGGCCTGAGACGTTGTCGCACTTGCATTGTCCTTCAAATAAATTCAGCAATAAAAAAGATCAAAATTGAAACAGACAGAGAGAGAGATAGAGAAAGGAAGAGATAGAGAGAACGACAAAACGAAAGAAAAATGAAGTGAACAAAAGTAATAGGAGAGAGTAGAGATGAACGAGAGCCAAAGAAATTTTAGATTAAATCTATCGGTTCCCTAGCCCTGACTGTTTGGTTGGCGGATGCATTCTGTTCCTGCTGACCTTGTCCTCCTTGTCCTCCTGGTGGCAATGCTATAGCGGTTACTCCAGCTGGAGTTGGTCCTGGAAGAGCTAATCCAGCTTTCTGCTTAAGCATCGTCCAGTCGAATGTGTAGTCGTACTGATGATTTAAGGTACGGAACAGGATACGGAAGAGCTGACGCAGGTACATGTAATCGGGTGACTCGTCGAAGCGGAGGCCCTTTGTATAATTTATGTACATAGCGAATTCTGCGGGAAATCCCTGGTAAAAATAATCATCTCGTTAGTATTATACCATTACAGCAGAAGCAGTAATTCTATGATAAAATATAACCGAAGACAATCAATCATGAGAAGTGATTTTAGCTTTCGAATCCGAGGATGTTCCTGTCAAGCTGACCATCCAATAAAGGAAAATATGGAAATCCTTCAACGACAAAAAAATCGCAATGGGAAAAATTATGAAAATAAAGGGAATTACTTTGCACAAAACTTCGACAGGCGTCGACATCTTCTTCTCACTGATTTTCTCGTACTTCTGCTTCTTGGTGGCAGCCTTGAGCCCCTGCCAGGGTAATGAGCCACGATTGAAGTACATTAGTACGTAACCAAGTGACTCCATGTCGTCGCGACGACTCTGTTCAATTCCAAGGTGGGCATTTATCGATGCATACCTCGCTGTGCCAGTGAGATTTTTGTCCTCTCGATAAAGTATGTGACACCTGGTGCGACTGTCTCGATACTTCTTCGCAAGACCAAAGTCAATGATGAATAGCTGCAATCAAATTTATCATAATTTTAATTTAACAATGAGTACAAGCTTAATTTGCCGGAAATCCCAGGCTGATACCAAGGGGAAGAGTATCAAGAGAATTATTCTCAATCAATCATCTGTAACCAAAGATCAGCAGAGGGAAATCTACGATTTTTATCAGCTTTCCAAAGGGAAGGAGAAAGTCATTGTAATGACCCCGAAAATCGAATGTGATATTTTCCTGATTTTTCCTCGTTTCATGACCTTTAGAGATATTGTGTCATGGGCTGCCTGGTCTCGGTAGCGAGTAAATTACAGACAATAGTGAACTTGAAGCATCCTACTTGCCCTTTTCGCCCCACCATTAAATATCAATTCACGGGTGAGGCATTAATTTTCCGCCCTTCAGTCTTATGATCCTTTACCTTGTTGCAGTGGCGTCCAATGCCCATCAGGAAATTATCTGGCTTAATATCCCTGTGAATGAAGTGTTTGCAATGTACAAACTCGATTCTCCCTATCATCTGGTCAGCGAGCATGAGGACTGTCTTAATCGTAAATCTTCGGGAACAAAATGTGAATAAGTCCTCCAGCGAAGGACCCAGTAAATCCATCACGAGTACATTCCAATCCCGCTCCTGCCCATACCTGTATCAAAACAAAACAATAGACAATGAGGTGGGGGGGCAATTTGACCTCAACATTTTCCTGTGAAGAGGTTATTATCTAAACGGCAGTTTTCTGAAAATATTTACTTAATCGCAATAACAACGAGAGTACTTTATATCTCTTATCTAAGAATATGTGCCACGTAACGATGCACAAGAATAATAACGGGAAAACCTGTCTTTTTTTTAAATAGCGAGCGAATATTACGAATATTTTCTAGTGTAGAATAGAATTTTTCAAGAATATTCGCAACTCAGGAGTTCATTTGCCAATTGAAAAATGATGAATAATTACCAGCGAATGTGTGGAATTCCAACGCCTCCGTGCAATATTTTGTACAATTTGGACTCGTAGAGCAGTTGTGGATGACGTGCTCGCATGTTCTCGAGTTTGACAGCGACTTCCTGCCATTTGGGACAAAGAAATCGAATGAATTACAGCAATATATCAATGACTATCAGCTTAAAAGTTATCCAAATGTCATAAGACGATCAAGTTCATGCAGTGTAGCCTCAGCCCCAATCAGAAGTGACCCCAGGAAATGAAACCCTCAATAACGACATCAATACGATGCCAAAGGTATCTCACCTCGCCATTGGAAATGTTGATGCCAAGATAAATGTCGCCGAACGATCCCGATCCAATTTTCCTCATGAGCCTATACTTTCCACCGACGACAAATTCGGTTTTACCGAGTACACTACTCATCATCGCCATTTCACTCTGTATTTTCGTTCCTTAATAGTCACAAGTATGAAAAACAAATAATTAGCTCAACTAAAAACCTCAAATTTACTCTCATCCAATGAAGACAATGATAAATTGCACAATCAGAATCACCCAACTTCACGCACAAACCATCCAAATGATTTTGCCCTTTTCCCTTAATTTAATGAAAAAAATTTAATATCCAGCCGCACCGAAAGTTACTCAATTATCATAACAATTTCAACCACCAAAAACATCAAATGATTTAACCAATCGCCCCAGAATCAGACGATTTAGTTTTAATCAGTTGAATCAAAATAAGGGAAACAAAAAAAAGTTGACAAAAATAAAAGTAAAACGACTGAGTCTCAATGTCGAGACGTACCATATACCGTTGCAAGATGGTTTAATTGTACGACCGAAGAGCCCGAGGGCTCTCAATATCACGTTAGAAAACACTTGTGCAGTAATCAATTCCCTTCTCCCAGCTCTCTCACCCTGAATTGACTTTGAGAGAAAAATAAAAATGACCAAATTCTGTCCAACTTGTCGAAAATATGGTTACAGGATCTCATTTTTTTTTCTCTCTCCCTCTCTCTCTCTCACTCTCTCCCTCTCTCTCACACTCTCTCTCTCTCTCGATTCTCGGTACCTCTTGCCCACGGGCAGTCGCACACACGTACACACTGACTCAATAAAGTTTTAAAATGGAAAAGAAAAAGAAAAAAAAAAGTTGAAAAACCTCTCTTCGTGTGTCCACTGGGGCTTTGTTGAAAAAGCCTGTGCCCCACCACTGAATAACGTCTGAACTCACCGAATTAACGTGGAATAAGATGAAATCAAATAAATTAAAATAAAAAAAAAATAAAGCTCGTCGGTGGGGTTTTAAATATAATTATACTCGGATAAATGGGAAAATATCCTGGGCGAAAGTCACTAGTGGCACGAGAGACCCCACCAACGCACCGACATTTTCATTCCCCTTTGGGACGGGTGCAGGGACTGGTTGGAGAGTGAGATATATATAAAACTGTACGCCGATGCGTTACAACTGTTCTGAGCTGGCAATGGCGACCGATGAAAAGAGAGAACTGCGGTTTCAAAAGGAAGACGATGGATTACTGGCGGGGTGGAGGGCGGGGGGCTGCGGCAGGGGGGGCAGGAGGTGGCCGACAAAAAGGAGGTAATGGCGGGGGAGGGGGTGGAGAAGGAGGCGATGACTTGAAATCGAGGAGAGATGTTGACTGTTGGAAACGTGAATATGGGCACGAAGTATGGTTAATGGCCGACGTGATGACGAAATGGAGCGCGAGTTCTCTTCGCCTCCCCTTGTCCTGGCAGTCTTGGGAATGGCGAGAGGTGTCTCTGGCGGTCTTCCGGGAGAGCGGTGGTTGGTGGAGACAATCATCTGTGACAGGAAGTGAGACCATGAGAGGTTGCGGCAGTCGGCGGAAGTAAAGAGGAGGGGGGCCTGCTAAATTGGCGGGGAGATCAAGAGTTTGGCGAATTTTTCGTAAACGTGTGCAAAATGATAACGACAATAAACGGAGGGACAGTTGACATGTGGCGAGGAATCATCTATTTTTTATTCAAAATATCTAAACGTATCTACACGGAGTATATAAAGTATATATAAATTATAATACGTCGAAAACCTATCAGAATATTTGTAGTTTTCCTCGGCTATTGGCATTTATCGATTACCGCAAAACTACAAATACTCGTAATGCAATTCAATGTATACCCATACTGACATTGACGACTGTATCAATATTTAACAAACGTAGCGTTAAACAAAAGCAATTTATCGAAGTTGTGTAATGTATAAATTTCTCAGTGGCATGATTGATAAAGCTTTTGTTTCATTTCTCTCCGAGCGTCGATGGATTGTTTACAGATGGCACAAGGATGAATAATTTCTAAACTTGAGCTCAAGCCGAGACGACGTCGTTCCTCAGGCGACCGATGCTCTCAATTTCCGTCTCGAGGACATCTCCTTTCTGAGAAAGAACAATGAAAAATAATCGCCCTCCAGTCCACGAGATGAACCACATTCTATTTAACATTCTATTTAATTAAACTAACTAATTACCTTTAGATACTCTGGAGGATTACGAGCAAAGCCAACGCCTCCTGGGGTCCCAGTGAGAATGACATCTCCTGGTAGAAGGGTCATGAACCTAAAATATCACAGATGGGGAATGAAATAATGGAAAGAATGAAGTCAGTCACGTGATTATTTGTGTAAATAAATAGAAGACATTCACTGGGAAATGTAGGCGACGATATCCCGAGGTTTGAAGATAAGTTCGCTGGTATTTCCGTTCTGTTTCAAATCCCCGTTGACCCAGGTCTTGACTGTCAGATTATGAACATCAGGAATGGCCTCTTTGGTAACAACGGCTGGCCCAAGTGGGCAGAAGGTGTCCATGGCCTTCCCCAGGAGAAACTGTCCCCCATTCCTCTGTCCCTTTTGCCAATCTCTTGCCGAGATATCCTGGGCGACTGTGTACCCAAATATACAGTCCTCGGCGTCGTGATTATTCAGGCCTTTGGCGGTTTTCCCGATTACTATCGCTAACTCCGCTTCCCAGTCGACTTTCTGCCGGGCAAAATAATCACTTCAGATAACAATATCAGCTGTGGTGGGAACAATGGAGGCTTTACGTAGGAGGAAAAACATCTGAGGGATATTTTGGTAAACATCGTCGGCTGGACTGATAACGCAAAGCCAAGCTGACGACACATCGAGAGACTGGTTCAATAATATCAATGATTATTAGGTTAACTACCGATGCTAGCGCAGCTTTTGCTCCTTAAGTTCCCAAATTCTTTCCAATTGACAGCGAAACCGGAGTACTCACCTCAGAAATCGGGGGTAACACGACATTATCAGTAGGCCCAACAATATTACTGGGAAATTTGCTGAATATAACTGGACGCTTTGGTGGTTCGAGACCCTGTTCTTGACAGTGTCCACTGTAATTAAGTCCAACGCATGCTAATTTGTCCATACGATTGATCGGTGCCAGGAAATTCACATCCGCCTCGGCAATTACACTTCGGCCTTCGGCAATTATTCTAACGAAACCAATGCAGTAATTATCGTGATCAGTTGGTGGATTATTATTATCATTTTTTTACTTCTCAATGGAATAAAAGTTCATTCAAGACTAGGGATACGGTGGGGGGTCTAGTAGGGAAGAGAAATCAACTAGATTAATTGGCTAAGTTGCTTCAATCAAGAGAGGGAACAAATCAAGTACAAGAAATTAGGTGCAAGCAATCGGTAAAGCCTTGGCATGCCGACACCAACCTCTGTACATTATCACTCAGATTGGTATCACCGTTCCTGAAGAAACGAAAAGACTTCTACGAGTAAAATTATACATTAATCATCAACATTGAGTTTGTACAACTGCGAGGCCTTGGAGCTACATATCAAATTTTAATGAAATTATATTGAGTGGGAAATTGTAAAAGTCGTCAATTACTTATTTACTCTAAACTAAACAATTGATGTCCTCGGGGAAAACGTCGCAGCATTTTTTTCACTAGCTCAGGGCAATCGCCGGTTTAATTAATTTGGAGAGAAAATGGATCCGTAATTTTTTGTGCTCCCAACAGATTTTTAGAATTGAGGAAGACAATTCAATAATTGAGGTACGATTTCCCACTCTATTGGCAGAATCTATGATAATCTACAATTATAACTGCATTTTTAGTCAATTATTTTCTTACCGTCTGGCCTTTTGAGCGAGGACCTCCCCTCCCTCAAGGAACTTTCTCAAAGTGTTGGGAATTCTCGAGTCTATTGAGGAAATAGCTATTATATCCCCACCAGGTTTCAACTGGACTCCCAAGTGCTGAGGCCCACCATTTTTATTTACAAATTGTACAAACCTAAAAATTCCCATATGTTTTATTCACGATTATTCCAGTCTCCAGAGAGCGAATAAAAATATCAAACGACAATAGGTCGTGGCGAAGAAGTACTCCCTAATAATTTTTTTAACCAACCGCACTAAGAAACTCGCAATTACATAATTTCTTTTGTCATCATTCCTCCTTAGATGCCTCAATTCAGAACGAAAGGCTCTCGACATCTTGTAATTACATAAAAGCAACGAAAATTTATAGTCTTACCTCATATTGTCACTCTTACTAGTAGAAAAACACCTAGCCTCTTGAGCACCAGCTGTTGGGCCACTCCTAACTCTGATAAATGCCGAATGACAGTGGGAAACGCATGCTTTTCCCAGCTGTCGTAATTTTCCGCGATACGGCATTCTTATCAGAATGATTTCTCCTCTAGTGAACAACTAATCTCGTCCCACAAAACTCGTGTTTATTCTTATTAATGATCCCCCAAACAACTGCCTAGTCTCTCCAAGTGTCCCGGAGCACTGACCACCAACAATTGCCACCTGAGGAAGAGGAGAAATTGTTGAAAACAAGTGGTTCACCGGAAAAAATAGAACCTGAAGAGAAAGTGAAATAAACCACTCCAAAAGCCCTCCCCCAATGAGCAGAGATCAGCCACGAGACTGAATTTCAGGTTACAAATAATGAGATTAAAATTTTTGAGGGTTATTGAGAGGTTGAAACGTCTCAAGGACACTAGGATAATTACCGGCTGATGTGGAGTGGGTATTACGTCTGTTTTTTCCTAAGTTTTAGACCTAAGACTGGGGAAAACCGTCGACAAACGGAGATTTTGGATTGAGCCTCGTTGATGGTGCCGGCAATTCGTCTATCCCCACTACTCTGGCTTTTTCGTATTGGCATTTATGTAACACGATGAGATGAGTGAAAGAGGCTTAGACCAGGTCGAGTAATTGGCGTTTTGTTAGATTATTGTTAAACAATAAAATCATCAGGGAATTCCAGGCAAGGGTTTTGATTTTTTGGAGCAGAGGTAATGGAGGAATTGATAGAAATCAATTGACAAAGCTAGATTAATTTTTCCTGCGTGAAAGGGAGAGAGAGACAGAGAGACGTGTCATAAATGAACATGGCGGAGGGTAATTGATTATTTTGGTAATTTTTCACATTCTATTAATTGAACAACTGAGAATTACATCGCCAATCAGCTGATTAGTGGCACATCAGATATTGCCAGAGGTTTGTTATCGACGCCAGGTACACAAACATCAGACAACTTGGCGGGAGTATTTGAATTTTAGAAACTACTTGCGAGTGGCGGCTGGGCCAGTAGATGTGAAAAATGGGGCCCTGCACAGATTGTGCAATAGATTTTTGTACAAATTGCGTCAAAACTGCGAAAAACGGACTTTTGACGGTCCTAGAGCAAAAAAAAACAAAAAGTCCCATTTTAAAATGCGAAAATCTGAAAATTTATGTCGCGAAATGACTTCAGGATCGACTAGAAGCAATCAAATAATAGTCATCTCATTTATTTTTATTTATTTACTCTAACACATTTATAATAAACCTTATTACATTACAATTACCGATAAAAAAAATTCTTATTCATTGAATAAAATTCAGAGCCAATATCTGACATTTGTCATTTTTCTTAGACCAAAGAATTCAGATTGAAGCGCAAACTCAAACACAAGTTGATCAAATAATTAATTATTACTAATTGAATAATTAGATTATTTACTCCGCGTTTAAAGCAACGGTTTACTCCACCTTTGAAAAATCCTCCCTCGAGCCCAAAGAAATATGTATCAATGTATCACTTTATATACAGCAATGCCAAGAGTGGTTCTTCATTAATAAATATCATTAATTACTCATTAATTGTCTAGTGTCACTTCATTAAAAAAAAATTCACTCTCACGTGAATTTTTTAGCTACTCGTCTCGAATATTCAATTATCAACTGCTGGAGAAGTGATTCAATACGTATTGGAGACAATTCAAAGAAATCATTACTCGGCTTTTTAGCGATATCTCCGAAACGAATGGGTTTAGAATGAAAAATCAAAATCCGTTTTGTAGATCGTGAAATTCTCCGCATATAATTTCTTATCAGAAATTTCGCTATCTCATCAAAAACCGGAGATATTGTTAAAAAACAATCGGCAAGAATGAAATGATTTCTCTCGATTTGAAGAGAATTTGCAAACATTTTCTTTCCACTTTTTTGCGAATATCTCCACAACGAATGGATTTAGAGAAAAATATTGTTATTGCATTTTTGTAGATTACAAAATTATCTACAAAAAAGTCTTCACACAAAAATTGCGGGCTCCCTTGGATTCCGAAATATTGATCGCTGAATCTGAAGTGCCTGATTACAATCTCACAATTTTATTCATTTACAAAGAGAAATGATAATTGAATATTCACTTTTATTCGGATACTCAAAGCACTAAGCTCACTCGATGGAATCATCCCCCGCCTCACCTCTCATTATCATCTCTAATTATTATTCTCACTCGTAAAGAGAAGACATGTCTCCCTGATAAGACGTATAAAACGAAAATTTAACGATTTCCTCGGTTCTCTATTTTTTCCCGAACGAGGAGACCAGTCGATCGAAATGTTGAGTACATTATGCAGTGATACAACATACTTTGCTTACACAACAATGCGATTATGTCTTAAGTAATTAGTAACACTTAAACTCGGCGCTTCCACATTCTCGTCTAGGATTAATTTCCTAATTTTCTTTAAGAACGTCACCAATTTTTTCAGGAATATTTGATGAAAATTTTGTTTTCAATTTTTCTTATGTCAACAAATTGCAGGTGAGGAACATCAGACAATGTTCATATATTAGTATCATTAATTTGTTAATTTATAAAAAATACGAGCTCACGGAAAGATCGAATGCCCAGAAAAAAAATTTCTTGAAAAATATTTAAAATTGCAAGAACTTTTTTTTGGTTTCTTATAAAAAATTTCTCTTTCTATTGTTTTTTAAATCGTAAAAATCTCACTGATTCTACCATTTTCAGTATTTGTCAACAATTTTTTTTTTGAGTAGCCGAGAGGGCCTGGAACTCCTCCAAAATCAGTCGTAAGGAATTTGGAAATATTCGATTTCTCCTGTAAATTAACAAATAAATGTTACAATAATACGGAAATTTTTATGTTCGCTGCTTTCAGATGTTCCTTGACACTGAGAAATTGAAAAAAAATTGGGCAATAAAAAATGGTGAGACCCTTTGTTAATACTCCAACAAACATACAGTTAAATTTTATGGTACTTTCAGCGTGCGATCGGATAGCTCGTCTCACTAATAATTTTATTTTATTTCTCACAATTTTTCAGCAGTTCCAGGTGTTCTCTCCCGTTGTCATTGGAATCAATCGGTAAAACATGAAGAGGAATGTGAGAATGAGGGAGGCAAAGTGTCGGGACATTGTAAAGAATTATCACAAAAAAAATTAAATAGAAAATTCTGGTGATTTCGAGCTTTGACAATTCTTTTGGATTTCCAGTGAACTTCCCGTTGGCTTTGGTCGTTTCTATTGACACGTTCATTAGACAACATATCTCAACAGAATTAATTGTACAGAACAAAAATATCCTACTGTTTTTTTAAATTTTTTGCTTTTAGAAAAAATTATTTAAAGTGAATGGTTGAAATATTCAGTGAGGACTTTATCGCAGATATCTCCAAAAATATTGAGTTTAGGGAAAAATGTGAGAACAGTGTTTTTGGAGTTCAGGAAATTCTCTACAAAAAAGATTTTCTGACATTTTTACTAAAGATCACTGGTTATCGAGAAAATTCAACTGACAAATCCACGATTACTGTACTTTTCATCACTCCATTGTCAATCCTCCCCCAGTTTCATTCCCTAATTTCCTCTTTAATTGCCTATTACGTCATTTAATTAATCACCATCACCTCACGTATCAGTACTTCCTCGCTAATGATATCCCTCTACTCCCTTCTAATTTTAATTTATAATTCTTGCTGTTTAATTTGATTACGACTCGATAAATAATCGCCGCAAATTTATTTAGAATTTAAAGTTTCCTCAGAGCCCATGACTTTCCGCCTAACTCACTCTCGAGAAATGTAAATATCCGCACGAAGAAGCTACCACTCAGCAATTTATCCCCTTAATTAATTAACTAAATACAACTGCACTGATTACCCCCGATATCTTGGAATGTTTTCTCTCTCACGTTGTTCACCATTAATTATTGTCAAAGAAAGGGCCACTAATTATTGTCACTCATCGACGTTTTCTGAAAAATTAATTTCCCAAATCAATCAGCTGATTAATCAATTAAAACGATCAGTCAATGTCCGTTGTAAATTTCATCGATTAAAAATCATGATTTCCGACCGATCGACGATTTAATTATTTTTTTAATTCACTTTATTCTTCATTACGTCAGAGAGAAAATTCCAAAAAATTGATTACTCTTTGCCAATCGCTTTTAATTATGGAATCAGTGCAATTGAACAGGTGCAGCTCTCGAGAGCGAATATCGAATTGACGCATCATTAATTTAATGAATATTTATTAATTTGGTAAATGTAAGAACGTCCGGAGTTGAGGGTCAGATGGTCTTAAGAAGTATTTGTCGTCACTAATTTAATCCCAAGCCTTTCAAGACCAGTTAAAAATATTTAACAAAAAGAAAATAAAACAAATAAATTTTTTCTCTAGAATTCTCCCACGAGACAGTGAAATTTGCCTTTTCCAAATTTAATTCAGCATTGTTTATTATCTAAAATTGTTAACCCAGTGTTCTTTCTATAAAATATATTTTTAAAAATCTATAGATCATTCTGTAGATTTTTTTAATGGGATTGATTCATATAATTTAATTAATAGGAGTCTCTACCGCATTAACAATAGATTTTTCTCCCCTCCAAATCCCCTGGAGACTTGTCCGACCCTCAGGACCATTAGACCCTCAGCAAAAAAAATCCCAAATTATAATTATTCCCAAAATAATTGTTCTCTGTAATTTAATTTACCCAGTCTCCCCTAACGAGTGTTACAAACCATTTGAATCCAATTTTGTTAATTTTTTTTTCATTTAAAGCTGTCGTTTCAAGTCATCGAGTTACACTCGTCAAATATTTCTAAATATCGAATCTCCTAGTCACTTGAATTAATTAACAATTAATCGCCCAACTAACGTTTCCCAACGCAAGGTAAAATAAAAGGAAAATAAATTTGTCCAAACAAAAAATTCTATTCAAATGAATAATTTCCTTAGATCCATTAGAAAAAAAAGAGAAAGGAAAATTACAATCATTATGCGAATTGCCGCAAGTGCATAATTGCCATACAATAATTCAACTTCCATTATAATCTAGATATAATATTATTTATATATAAATATAAATTATTTGTCTTAGATTAATTGCATACACGGGATTCACGGATATTTATTCGACTTTCGTTAACGCTCGGCAATTCACGAATCATTCATTGTCGTCGGGTTTTGTTATTCTCACATAAATACGTGATAAACAATTAATAACGATCATCCATTGTAAGTAAATTAATTGGATTGGATTTAATTCATTAGTGAATAGTGAAATGCATCATGACTCCCAATTCGTTGAATTATCTCGGGTACGAGTGGATTTAGAAAGAAATTCCCCAAGACATTTTTTCTCGAGAATTTTCTCAGCAACAAAAACGTTATTTGACATTTTTTTCCAGCCCTGATAGTTTAGAAGATATTTGACAAAAAGTTGAGCGAAGTCTGTACGATTTTTGATGAGTCTGAAATTTTACTATTTCAGGCAACTGTAAATATCTCGAAAACCAAGGGAGATAGAAGAAATTAGTAGAGAAACGTTTTTGCAGCTGATGAAATTCTCAACAAAAAATATTTTTTGACTTTTTATCCAAAACCCACTGGATAACGAGATAATCGTCAAATTCAAGAAGAATTCCCCTTTGACACCACATTCCACCATTCTACAAGTGAACAAATTAGTCACAAGAACTTTGACACTCACTATATTTTCATTTCACTGAATATCTACTTAAAAAGCTGCTGTTTTTGTCATTGAGAAGAACATTGCTGGGTTAATCACAGTGCTGAAAAAATTCCTAGAATCTTACATTCCCCCTCTTGCCCCCCCCCCCCCCCAAACTTTTCGATAAAAGACATGCGTTTACGTGTAGCTTAAAAATAAATTATAATCATGACGAAGGTAGAGAAAATAATAGTTACAATTGGCATCTCTTTTCATTACTCTCCCGTTATTTCTCCACTCTTTTGCCGCGTGTTCTCAGCCCCCAAGTCGCTAGCGAGTGACTAAAACGAGTTGAAATGAAATCCAGGATCACTTTTTCGTGAATATCTCATCAGAGCCTGGAGGTACAAAATTTTCCGCCAGTACCTTTTTTGGAGCTTTTGAAATTCTCCACAAAAAATGTTGACACCCAAAATATCGTATCTCCCCTCAAATCCGAGATATTTAAAAAAAAACAAACCTCAGAGAATCAATTTTCTCGTTTTACCCTCCCCAGCTGAATAATTAAATAATAAAAAGTTTAAACTACTGGAAAAACTTGTTCTCTTGTCCTTAACAAAACATTTAGTACTCTATTTACAAATGAAATGTGTCATAAACATCATTTACTGATTTTTTTCATCCCGAGAAGTTGAATATTTCCCCGTAAATGCGCCTCAGATTCCGGTGGATTGCGTCTTAATTACGTCTTAATCCCTTAATTACCTAGGAAATAGATCTGTATGGCCTCATTAAAATTAAATCATCAACACCTCATGCTTTATTAATTCTCTTTCCATACACTAATCAACTGTGCTTGTTGGCCTTTGCTCATTAATCATAATTAATCATTAATTATCTTCAAGATCATAAAGATCAGTGGACACTTGATACATTTTGGTACCCCCTCCCCCCCTTTTGTTTTATTTGCATGTCAACAACAATGATTCATAAAATTTTTCTTTAACTCTAGATCGAGCTTGACGGCTAATTAGTGGATTGAAGGCTAATCAACACTTGTTCCTGCGTCCTCGTCAAAATTATTTGAATGATTTCACTCGTGTTTATGCATTTTGTACCTAGAGTGAAGACGCAAGACACTTAATTCTACCTAACGAAATTATCCTAGAGGTTCTACAATTTATTCCCATATGACTGTCATAAGTGGTTGGAGAGTTGTTAAAATATTAATTTTTTTGTTTCCCCCCCCCCCCCTCTTCTTTTTTCATTACCTCTTAAATCTTACATTAACGTTATTTTTTTTTCTCATTGATTTTTAAAACTAGAATAAATATTATCGATAATCAAGGTCCTTTGTGTGAGATACTTTCCGTGACTGTTAATTTTTGTTTTGCTATTTTTTTAATATTTTTTTTTCTCTTTTTTTGACTTTTAAAATGATAATTGGGGGCTTATCTGGAACAATTGGAATCCTTAATGCACTGATTTATGATTCTTTTTCATAATACTGGATATTTGGAATGAAAAAGAATTAATTCGGAGAGACTGGAGGGAAATTAAAAGAAAAACGAGTATTTGAGTCAGGTAATTTTTTTTTTTGCGGCTCATTCGATTTCGGAGTTAATTGGGCGTGGGGTCTTAAGGAAAATTTAAAAAATAATTTCGTCTTCCGCGAGTGGATTGAAGTAATGAGAGGAAAGCTATAGAATTTTTCCTAGTGAAATGAGGAATTCCTAGGAAAAGTTTTGATTTTTATGTGAATTACCTCATTATCTCGACAATGAGATTAAAAATTGTAGATATAAAAATGAAAATTGAGTCGAGGTTAAAATGAAATTTATTTCCAGAAATATTTGTAGAAAAATCATTTCAAAATATATTTTAATTATAATAAACATCAATTATCAATTATAAATTGTTCAAAATGTTTTGAAAATGAAGGAATTTCGAGGAAAAATTGCATTAATTGCAAAATTGAATTAGAAAACATTGCGTTATCAACGAGATAACGATAAAAACCATGGAAACCCCAGTGCTCTTCATTCAAATTAATTATTGAATTATATAGGAGGGAGGGGGAAGAAGACTAGTATTTTCTGTTCACCAATTGGTGTATTAAAGATTCCAAAGGACAGTAAAAACAAAAAAAAAATCTCGATGGAAGAAATAATTGGCATTGAGACGTGTGCGATAGCCAAACAGTGAAAATTAATGAATTAATTAACCATTCAACTAACTAATCAGTGATTTCCAATTCTAATATCTAGTTGCCCATTACCGAATTCCATCAACTCTCATGTACGGCAATATTTCATTCAATTTTTAATAATTGGTGTGATCGTGTTTTTAGTCAATTAAACCTAGAGTTAATTAAATCTATCGATTCTGGCATAATTGTATTTTTTTTTGCTGTTTCATGAGTTTTTCCTCTGTCTTTTACCTACGATTATGATCTTTATGATTCCACGTATTTAATTATTTTGATAATTAGTAGATAAATTTGTTGCATTGATTGGGCATTTCCTCACATCAATCGGGACTAACGTCGGCCCAGATCTAATGCCACTTTCAATTATCTACACTTTTGTTTTGATAAATACGTCCCGAAGAGATTTGATAAAGAATATAATGCAAATTAATATAATTACTATCTCCAGTTATTAAACAATCGAGTGGTAAACCGTGAGAGTCAAAATTTCGCGATTACTGAAACGAATTAATCTCGGTAATGAGTGACTTTAGAAAAAAATGTCCCCAGATAGTGTTTGTAGTGCGCATATTTTCCTACAAGAAATGTTATTGGACATTATCCCCTAGAATCGCTCATTAACGAGATAAATCCACAATTAACAAGAAGCTAATGATACCTATAGTGAGAAGTTGATTTGTATTCTTGTTAAAGACGTAAATATCTCGCTAATGACCGGTTTTAGAAGGAAACGTCATCAGACATTTTTTAAAGAGCACAAAATTTCCAATAAAAACACCCAACAACATTTTCTTCTAAAGTCTTTCATTATCAAGATAATTAAATATTAAACATCCCCTTCTGTCACGTTATCCCACTCAATGAAATTCATTATTATCAGATTCATTTAGTTTAATACCCACTAACGTAAGATAATGTGACAATAAGAACCCTAAATTCGACAGAAAACTTAAGTCCTAATGCAATAGCGCAATCCAATGTAATTCCATTCCGAATAAAAACTCAACACTTTCGCCTAATTCTCTTTTTCTCCCCCCCTTCCACTTCGAAGTGTTGTCCCTATTAAGCGTCAGAATTCTCTCCTCAATCTTAACTAAGCGTAATTCGCTTTCCAAAGTTTCGTCCAAGAGCTTCGGATCCCCGAGTTTTCAGCAAAATAATAATAATTAAAAAAAAAAACAATTGACCAAAAAATTTGATTTTGAGAAGTCGTAAATGGAGACATTCCAACTGTGGGTCGATCCCTTGGACGTTCATTTAAAGCCTGGATTTAATTTTTCCAAATGTTTGACATTAGATTCGGACTGACGAATACAATTGTTCAGTATCTCCATTTGTATAAAAGATATTTAGCAACATCCAAAAACATAAATTGAGACTATTCAACGTTAAATAATCCGTTTCGATGATTTCTCAAGTATTTACCCAAAAAGTTACGTTCATTGAACTCGCAACTTGGTGGCCAATTTTCCATGAAAAATTCATCAATTATTGTTTCCAATAATAAATCATTACAATCATTAATCACTCCCGATAAATCGTGCAAATGAAAATACTCTATATACATGATAAATTCGTGTTAAATAATATTTTGGTAATGACGAACTCAATATCAAAGCCATTGAGATCATGACAATGGAAGGAAAATTACTTTAATTAATAAACAGGGCAGAAAATAAGCGTAATCATTTTATCATTTTTCATCATTCATGAAATAATAAATTCTCCTTTTAAAGAATCGTCAATTCATGAATTATCATTTTCTAGCTTTTTTCTTTCTTTTTAAAGAAAATCATTGTTCAAGAGATCAGCATTAAGCAGAGCTGTTTGTGTCCTTTCGTTTCTCATTAAATTCGTAAATCTAAATCTAAAAATGTGTTTAACTAAAAGCACCTTCTTGATGTTATTTCGTATGATTTTGTTGTTATCGTTAAAATGTACGACATTTTAAATAAGGCAATCTCTATCAAAACTATCAATTTTTCTTTCTTCCTTTTTTTTTTTTTTTATAAAACTGTTGGTAAGAGAGTAGAGAAAAAAATTGGCCACCGAAGATGATTGTCCAATTCTAAGTCTAACGAGAGTTCTAGACATTTTTCACTCATCATTATTCTCATCTATCCTCTTCCTCGAGATATGACGTAATAATTTCTTTGTCTTTTTTCTTTTTGTTTAATTAATTGTTTTGGTTATGCGCAATGGGCTGAGGGCTTCGGCACTGTGCATTGTTAAATTCATTATTCTTTGACACATTGGCTTCCCTTCGATAAACATTTATCACACATTGTTTTTTTGAGAAAATGTTCGAATGTCAAATATAGGGCGAATGGAATTACGCGAAGTACATTACTCGCTTTGTATTGGCGTGTACAGTTATTGCACGGGCCATTGCACCGGGTGTTCTGTCCTCACTGCAGCCCGATTGGTGACTTCCTTCGCCACTGAAATGAAAAAAAATAATTGCCATGAGATTTTGATTGATAAAAATGCGAAAAACAATTGTTTGGACAATTGAGGACGTAAAAGATGAATATAAAAATATGTTCAGCCCATAATTTTCTGATCTAAAAATGGCTGTTGTATTGGCAAGAGATGATTGAAATACTCCCACAATTCTTCTTTGTTCATGAATTAATTATCATAAATTTAATATCAACATGCACATTCTATAGATTATTTACCTGTCATGCTCCTTCTCGACTAAATGATACCTCGCTCGGAATGCAACGAGATGAGCGTAATAAGCTGGAGCTGGTATACTAACTGATCTGGTACATCTGACGTACGTATGACAGAGTTGATAAGTCAAACACTGGAGTTCGTCGCTCTCAAAGTTATTGTCGTCCCACAGTACGTGATAGTGAGATGGTCTCGAAGTTCCCTGTAATAATAATTTGTAAAAATAAAACAAATAAATTAATTAATCATTCATCCCCTCATTTCTCGAATTATCTCACCAGCAAATTGAATTTATGAGAGAGTCTACGAATTGGCCAATATTTTTCTCTCAATTTTTTTTTCTCTTTCCCAACAACATTAAAAACAAAAATAGGCCATCTGAGCTCACCTGAATGCCCTGATGACTGCACAAATAGAAATCAAACTCAGTGGGATGAGTGATACAGACATCAACAGTCGTGCCAGCAGGTATATTTCCACTCTTTCCACTCTGCTCCTTCTTATCAGCGCAGAAAAGTCTCGTGTGATGCCTCTTCTGGACGACAATAAAAGTGACACCGGGTTTATAATCAGCTTCGAGTTTGATGCACGCCTCACGAATGGCAGTGAGCTCGTGCTGAAGAACATGAAGGAACTGTCCCTCAGAGACCCCATCGCGATAGAGAATAATTCTGAGTGGTTTGTAGCCGCCGGTGCTCTTATAGAACATAAGCAACAGCTCTCGAACCATTGAGCTCAACTCCTGAATGATCTCCTGCCTGTGCTGTTGTACACGAACAGTGGCAGCATAACGAGATGGATGTGCATCAACACTGCCAACAACAGCTGCTATGCTTGGCTTTTTATTATCACCAGCTGGTGGATGGGTGACATCGGCCCCGAGGAATATCACTGGTTCGTTAAAGACCTTGGGTCTTATACTTGGCACTAGGATACTGTTTATTCCACCGAGTTTGACGTTTATCTTGAGACAGAGATTAGACAGTGTCTGGGGAGAGGTCTTATTGACGTTCTTGGCTTGTACGCACTGGGTCGCCATTCCCAGGAGTGTATCCCCCACTCGTTTTACTTCAGCATAAACCGGCGTCTTCCCAGGTAAAACGACGCAGACAAGTTGCAGAGCCTGAAAAGTAGACTTCAAATACCGAAACATGGGCTCCACCTGATCAGGCCCAGTGGCATACTTGCAGAAGCAGGGCTGTCCAATGATGGGCATTCCCGCATCATTGCTGATCTTCTGTAATTGCAGAGTGAATGCCCTGAGTGCGTCCTCCCTGACAGTTCTCTGTGGTGCAAAGCAAGCGATAGCCCACACTCGTATCTCCACACCAGTATAAAACTGCTTGCCACGCATATCCCAGACCCCCTGATTGGGCAAAGCCTGCTGCTTGGTCTGTCCACTGAGTGAACTCACTCTGCCGCCATATTGGAGTTTTGGTGGTGGTAAAATTCGTCCCCTAACCTCCATCATACTATTGGAAATGGTCAAGCCAAACTCTTGTACATACGAGTCATTATTGAAATCAGCTCGCCTCACTAAATTATTAATTTCTCTTTCTCTATCCGGTGCTGATCTCGCTGTTGCCTTGATCATCGTCGATGTCTGCATATCAGTCAATTTTTTGATACAACGCTGACCGGCAACAATATTGCACACCTCTAGTGGCAGATAAGTGTGCTTATGCTCCTGACCAACTTGAAGGCACGGTAGATGAGGATAACGTAATTTCATTTTGTATTTATCTAAAAAGTACTTGGCAACAGTACACTCAACAGTCTGACCATTCTCCAATTGCAGTGGAAATGACTGCATCTGGGCGGGTTTTCTCGTAACATTGCAAACACGATATTTTCGTCTCATTGTGCCGCAGTGAGTGATTTCAATTTTCAGCCCCTTTATTTCTTTGGTAAATTTCACACGCTGTGAATCAGTAAGTGGTTTTCTCTGCTCATTGACATCTCTAATATCGAGTACTTCGCACATAAATTCAATGACAGGCTGGGCCTTGTAGAATGCCGTGGCTGATACATCAATGTTGAGCATCATTTTCCATTGGGAGGGCCGTACAGACTGATGAAAGCCAAACCAGACCTCTCTGCCACCACCCAGTGGATGATAGTAGCCGTCTGGTGTGCTGAAGAATGATCTGCCAACTGGTGTATATGTCATTGATGGCAGATGTCTCATTACAACGTCCAGGGCGAGAATGGCGTCGTAGGGTATCTGTCTGGTTCGTCCCTCCAGGGCCTCCTCAAGGGCGTACAGAGAGACTTGTGCTAGCCATTTTATTGCCACACGAAACACACGGTCTTTACCCTCACCAGGCAGTATAACCTCTAATTCTAACTTATCATTACCAATTGGCAATGGATCTCTTGTGTACAAATTATTTCTGCCGTCGAACACAGGCTTTAGAGTTCCAAATATTTTACTGTAAGCGTGTACCATTGTCTCGATGATCTCGCGATTCACTTTGCGTGGACATTTGTCAGGCTGGATGTTGATGTCGTAGTGATGGACGTAGCCACGTGGCATTGTTATTTGAAAATGATTAGCACGCAGGCCAATCGCGCGACCCTCGCGACCGATGTTTGGCCTTCGAGGACATGAGAACACTGGCAGTTCTGGAGGCTGAGGCGGTGTGTGTGTCTGGGCAGGAACTCCTCCCAGGGCGCCGGAGGCAACGACACTGCTTCCTGCTGCACTCGCTGCACCCACCGCTGTACTTGTTGTGGGCCCCGGTGGGGGAGCTAGAATGATTTATTTACTTGTTTATTTAGTTTTTCATTTACCTCATCACCAGTGCCAACACCCACTGGCCTCTCTCGAGGGACTTGGATTGGAGTTCGCGGATTATTTATAAAGGCTTGGGCTTAGAATGAAAAAAATTCAGTGACAGGAGGAAACTCAGTTAAATAGCCAGGCTATTGATGAATACATGGGATTGTGAAGGAAAAATATGACGAGTTTTGCAGAGTCAGGAGACAGTGTCAAATTATCTGGAGAATGTGACAAGCGTTTTAAATATTCTCACTCAAAAATCTACTAAACTACGCAATTAATTCCAGTACTGACTTACAATTCCAGGGAAATTGTCAAGTGTCAAGGGGAAAAATAGGAAAAAATTGTCAGTGCATTTGTCTTTAGAGGTCGACCACCCAATGGAACCTCTAAAAATATCCCCTCCATTATCTCCCTCATTAAACTCCCCCGGACAATTACCCAATCCCCCTATCAGTCGTCGAACGATCCAACCAAAACAGAAGACCTCTCCAACTCCATCAGCCCCAAAATGCAAAGCTCTCAATCTCATTGACATAAAAAACCACCAAAATCCCCGGCGGGATTGCTCCTCGTGGGAGCCAGAGAAATAAAAAACCGATAAATCCGAGAAACCGAGATCTCTCCGCCTGTTGAGCCTTTACCCAGGTACATTCTCCAGAATCCAGAGATTCCCCCTCCAAAATGACCAAAAAAAATCGAGGACAGACGTGTCCACAGCTCAAAGTCATTGAAATTTTGACGAAATCTGCAGTTCTCCCCAAGTGTCAGCCACCCACCGAAGCTTCTAAAAATAATCCCTTCTTTTTTATCGTCCTCATTAACCCCTCTCCCAGCAATTACTCAAAGCCTGCATCCAAAATCCCCAGACGCTCCAAAACAAAAACCCCAAAGAGCTATTGATTCACGTGTCTCCATCATCAGACATGCTGTCCGTAATGTGCCTCGATGACTATTCCTCATACACATGCCTCTCCCCTCCCCGTGCTCACGTTTTCCAACGGAAAACTAATTCCAAACCCCAGAACCTGACGACGAGAGAATTCCCACTGGTCATATCCCCCCCCGTAGAAGTGAATCATTCCCGGAGTAAAAAAAAACAATAAATCCGAGAAATAGAGTAAATCCCTCCGCCTGTTGAGCATGCATAGGGTTCACCCAGGGTCATTCTCCCCAGAATTCACCAACTCCCCCATACCCGTCCTATTTCTTCATCCATTTTCATGTTCCCCTCTTCCCGTGACGCTCTAAGAGCCCAAGTTGACGGTAAAAATCTACCAAAATCATTGGAGAGATCTAGGACAGATGCAACCCAGTGAACAAAGGGCTCGAGTATTGTTTGGGCATCGAAAAAAAGGGAAATCCACTCGGTCGTGATTCTAGACTCGCCTAGACAAGCCCAGTGGCAACCATCAACTCCATCTCCCCCTTTTCCCCTAGTGTTTCCAATTCATTGTGTTTTTATTCTCAACGTAAAAATGCAATCTATCGCCCTCACATGCACTATTCCAATGATTATTCAGGTGATTGAAACTTACGCTGGCCTACAGGATACATTGTCGTTGATTATTTGACAGCAATTATGATGATTTTGTATCACTAATTAATGGGAAATTAAAACAAATGGATAATTTAACGGAAAGGAAATTATCCCACTTTGGCCCCGCACAACACCTCCCCACAAAACACACACTGGCCTGCTGCTGAGAGAGTCACCCAGAGGTAGAGAGTCTACTTGCAATGGCTGACACTCAGGCGATTGCCCATTGGCCGCTGGTGGACCAATTGCGTCGGGCCTCCAGGAGCCTAGTAGCCCAATTTTTCGCCCCTCAATTTTTTTGCCAGGAATGAGAGACGATAATTATTCATTTTAGTGTCTTCCTGTCATTATCATCGTCAACACCCTCGCTGGGGAAAGCATTTACCGATTTTTCTGTTCAATTCTGCCACTGGAACGTCTGAGTTGGAGGAACTGATGGGGAACGGGTGCGCGGAACCGATTTGCCGGGGGTTCTATCGCTCGAGTCCACGGCCCTGGTATGGCTGCGTCCAGTGGCGCTTGGGAGTAATTTGCGGTGGTACAGTTGGCAGCAGTGTCCTCGGAGCAACTTCAGAGTGCTTGAGTGTAACGAGGAACCGGTGGTCTGTATCCTTGCGTGGAAAGTTGAGTTTTCGTGCATTTTTGGGGGAGTTTTCCCGAAAATGTCGATTCCATTTCACGGGAGGATTGGGGGGTCCTCGGGGATCCTCTCTGCCATCACCAGGCAGCTGAAGTTGATGAGTTTGAAGCCTGTCAAGACGATTACGGTCCAGTTTGATCCGTTTTATGAGAAGATCAAGGAGACGAGGTTAGTACAAGGTATTCCCAACTCTGGGTTGCGTCTGTCGGGGTCTGGGAGACTGGGGCACAATCCCCGGGTCTCAGAGGACACTCTGGAGTCCTGACACTTTCCAAGGAACATTTTCTATCAATTTTGATGTCTCCTCTACATCAAATTAAATAGATAAAAAAAAATTGAGATTTTTACGTTCACTTTCGGAGCAGAAGAATGCCAGAAAAAAAATTCCTCAATTAGTTCTTCAGTTACTTCAAATATTGCAAACTGAACGGAATAATGACAAATAGAATTTCGGTAATGACTGGCCAGTCATAAAGTCACAAGTGCAGGTAGAAAGGTAGACCTGTCCCTGTGACTCTCCAGTCTCAACAGAAAATTCCCAGAAAATTGATGAATCCTCATTGACATCTGCGACGTGGCAATCCCTAAAGCCCCCGTAATTCCTCCCAACATGACCGACAATTGTCATTGAGGCCAGGTAAATTATGAGTGCAATAGAAATTCCTGGAAATTGGCTATTACATTCGGGAATTGTTGCATTGGCAGTAATGGCTGCGTTCAATCCCTGAAATTCGTCTGAATGGAAAATGAGGTCGATAATGGCGCACGCGCGCAACATTCGATTTTCCCGTGGAACTCTAGGATTACGAGGGATAGAAGGAATTATTTTTAGAAGAAATAACGAGTGAATCGCGAGATCGCCAGCTTCTAGTCAATTTCAACGCCGGTTCGTTGGGCTTCAGGCGGAATCAATAGGTAATCATGATTTTTCTCGCGAGTCTCTGGAATTCTCGTCGGATATGGGGGACCTGGGGCAATTGTTTGTGATCATCTTCGAGTGACCAATGAAAGGGGCTCGACTGACGTCAGTGATCGAGTTTTCGAGACGACTCGTTAGGTTTTGAATGGCTACAACTAATTTTCCCCGGGGGGCGTTTTTTTCTGTTTAAACAATTTATTTCTAGGTTAAAAATGTTAACCTGATGGTGAACCTGATTTTTTGTGGTCAAGTTCATGACAACAATTTTACTCTCCCGAAGAATCTCAATTTTTGGGGGTTTGCGTAGTTTTTTTAATAATTTTTTTTGTTGACTTACCACTGCACTGACCACATCCGTAAGCCTTCCCCAGCATGGAGACAGCTGTTGTTATCCTCAGGCTGGACAAATCCGGCATGGGGATCGGCAACTGGTGCTCGAGTTTAGCCATGTCGCCTGTAAAAAAATAATAGCGGAATTAATGAACTTTCAAAGATTTAAGAACTACTTTTTCCTACCCTCGTCCACGTCCGACATTTTGAGACAGCGACAAAAACTCGTCAGGAATTATCGCCCCGTCTGATAATTATGTTGCCCGTCGTCTGGAGGGGTCCAGTAAAATTAGCCGACTACTTGATTAGAATTTCGGGTGTAAAGAGGTAAAAATTGTATGGAACTCTTGATTGCAGGCAGTTCCTGCACTACATCTCAGCCCCAAAGGTACTGCGGACAAACTTGGCGTGCAATCTGAAGACGAGCGTCGTCGGGGACAGGTCAGAGCCCACAGTTACCTGCGACCTCTGTAAGTACCCCACCCCCGGTCGAACCCCATTTTTATTTGTCTCTGC
The DNA here is from genome assembly GCA_030522865.1 of Psyttalia lounsburyi. NCBI lineage: Eukaryota > Metazoa > Arthropoda > Insecta > Hymenoptera > Braconidae > Psyttalia > Psyttalia lounsburyi. The sequence goes on from JAPYZN010000084.1 coordinate 53,468, forward strand.
CCCCCCATTAACCCCCTCTCTGTCTTTCAATCCAGCAAATGGTGACAAGGTATTATTCAAGTGTGCCAATCTCGAGGCTCTGGATATTCTGAAGCTCTACAACAAGCATATAACGCCACTGGCACCACCTGAGATTGAGCAAGACACAAAGGGAGTTGTTGTCAAGCTGAAGAAGAAAAAGAGAAAGATAAGGATAAGCAGACACAGGAGATAAACCTCGAGGAACGGAATTCAAGCGCACGTGAAGAGAATTACAAAACATTTCATACGAAACTCAGAAGTAAAATAGAGAGAAACCATAACCTCCAATCGGCAAGTGAACAATAAGATTAATCAACTCATTAATTTGATCCAAGAAATTCATTAAAATTGATATCAATGCGTAATTAATCGACTCGAGTGGGCAAGAGTCGTTGAACAGCTGATCGGAATTAATCGTCAGTACATTGGAGTGGATAGTTGATTGGATCGAGGGTAGAAAATAATTAAGATTGATTAGAGAGGTGGGAGGGACAAGATCAGGAAAATGCGATCAACGGGGAGGTACAAGGATTATCAGCTGGAACTTGTGGATACCCTCTACAGTTATTTCCCAGCATTTACAGACGTCTTCGACGAGGACACCTGGTACGTCTTCGTGGCGTGTTTCGTTGCTGGGACAGTCGTTCTAGCATTTATACTATCGAGATTCATCACGATTAAACCGGTGGAGTAAGTGGAATCATGGGAGGAATAAATTGATTCAATCAGACTTCAATGTTTCGTTGTGGAGAAGAGGCTGGGATTCATTTTGAGGACTTGGGGAGGTGGAGGCTATGGGGTTAATTAAGGCCCTACGAATTGTGTAAAGATGTTGAGATAAATATTAATCGAGTTTCTAAGTGAAGTCTCTGATTATTTTATAGTATTAATTCCTGGAGGGAAGTGAGGAAGTTTAGAAAAAGAATTTCGAGATTTTTGTGTTGATGTTTGCAAGGGAGGGAGGGCAATTCAACGGGGGTTGTAAACGCATTTTTTAAATAAATATTTTAGATCCGGAATTCATTAAGCAAAGTCCGGAAATTATTCAGCTCTCGAGAATTTATTGGAATTAAAGACGCGGGGAATGTGGGATTTTGAGAGAGGGATTGGAAATTATTTTGTTGATCTTTTTCGTTCTTTCGGGGAATTGTCAATATCTAAATTTTGAAAACAATTGATCAACTGTTCGTTGAGTTGACGAGTTATAAAAAAAATATTTGGGAAAATTATTGGGGGACTGGCGGAGTTAGAGAGAAAAAACAACAAATCTCAAAATTCTGAAACCTTTAAAATGCTCTCCCAAAAATTCCCCCATCATTTTCATCCCGTCGAACAACTTCTCCTCGAGTTTCGCCGAGAAACTCGTCGAGGAGTTAAACCTTGTGTGGGCCAAGACCAACGAACCCCCCGTCAAACAAGAAAAACCGAACCGAAGACCGTAAAAATCCCTCAACCCAATCCACTCCCCCCAACATATTTCCCACTCAATTCTCCGATCGAGACTCAGGCCGGACTGTCCATTTGAAGATTGAGAGATTTCCCGGCATAAAATAACGGGAATAATTATTCAATGATTTTATAAATAATCAGCATTAACTTTCAATCACTAATACCTTCTGTAATTAATTAATTTTCTTCTCAGCCATCAGTCGTAAATTAATACTTCAACAAATGAAAACTCCGAGTATTAATAAATCTCTCCCATCAATAATTCATTGTTTATATTCTGTAATTATATTTAATTATAATTATAAGCAATATAATATATGACGTTACATGAATAATAAATATATCCCGATGAATATATTATTCTATCGATTATCTTTAAAAAAATCAGTGATCCAAATGGCGAAGAATTAAATTAAAAATCAAAAATTCATTAAATTTCCCAAATTAAATTCCAAAAGATACCGAATATTTTCTAAGCATTCTCAACTCGTCAAGTAATTACCTATTTAAAATTAATCACTTTCTAAACCAATCCCCAAAGGGAAATAAAATATTAAATAACTGAAATTAAATGCCAAAGTATCTAAAAAAAAATTGATTAACCAGACAATAAAAATAATTTATTAAGTAACTTAAGCAAAAACAAATCCAGAAATAAACGTCAGAATTAAAAACCGCCAATTATAAATGCCCTCGAGTATTTTAAAAAATGTCCGAGGATTAAATGCCCTTTTTTATCGCATTCTCCCCCCCCAAAAAAAAAATCTCAAATTTTGTGTCTGACTCTCATCCGTGCCTTTGTCCTTGCTATTCGCCTCGTTTCTCTTTAAATATACAGGGTGTACCCGCAGTACTGGATGTGCAACGGAGGCCTTGAAATCATGGAGTTCTCGGTGAAGGGAGGACCGGGAGGAGAGGTGCAACCAACGGGAGAAAAGAAATAAGGAAAGAGGAGAAAAACTGCACGAGAGGAGAAAGAGGCGGAAAGTAGACGTGTAGTCTAAAAGGAAGGAAAGGTAAGAGAAAAAAAAAAATAATAATCACCACGAGTGGGGATAAAATATAAAACTTTCTATACTTGTTGCGCGATAACGGTTATTCTAGTCTCCATTTTCATGCGAGAATCCGATGATTTGGTAATGAGACTCGTATAAATTTCCGAATAATATGCACGAGTTCCAGTGAATTCTCTGGAGATCCCTGGAAATTCGCGAGCTCTCCGGGTCATTCGATCGTCTCATTTCCCATGTCATCATCGAATTAATGATTTAACTGATGATAATATGGATTATCGATTAGCCAATTGATAAATCAGACTCACCTGTGGTTTTTGGACGTTTGGGAGGTGATAATCCTGGATTTTTGCGTTTCAGTTTTTCAGTTGTTGAATTAATTCACACTTGATAAATGTTTTTTCTTTAATGTTTTACGGGCTTTATTTATGGTTCGACAACCTCCAGTGGTGAGTTTCGGTCTCGCAACATCGCTGGGACCTTTGGGTATCAGTTGAGAACCACTTCCTGTGGCTTGTGCTGTTGAGGCCTTCTCAATACGACTTCTTCTCTCTTTCCACCTCTGCAATAATCAGGGGAAGAGGGGGGGGGGGGGGGGCGTATAAAAAAATATGTGCATGTATATACGATCACTGTTGACACACTATCAAGAGAATTGAGGGATTGGGCATGCGTGAGCCGGCCGAACGTGCAATTGTAAGCCACATTGTCCGGATTTTACTTATTTTGTTTGCCCTTGGCGAGGGGAGGGTGAGAGGGCTTGCGATATTTGGGTCTTAGTTTTTTGCTGGGAGACGCGAAATTCACGTGGAAACGCCGCGAGAGGTACGAGACGACTGAGACGCGGATGGAGGTCTACAGGTACTCACGAGATTCGGAATTTGCGGCTCAAGGTGATCATGGAAAGTTCAATTTTTTGGGGGTGAGACAGACAAATTTTCGGATATTTTTTTCTAGGGGATTTTTTATTGAGAACTCTCGACTCAGACTCCGGACTACTCATTAACCCTGAGGAAAATTAGTCTCGAAGGCGGCTTTAAAATAAAATATCCCCGTAATTCTACTATTTCTTATCTAATCTCAAATGATTTCTGCATCAATTCCCATCGCGATAGCTCTATTAAATTATAATTCCAACGTTTGCGATACTTTCAGTCCCAGGGCCTCCCCTGGATAAATATTTATACGCGGGTTTTATTTTTTTATCGTTAGTAAAGAAAAACGAGGGTAAGTTCGCATTTCCGAATGTTGACAATTGACTTGACAATCTGACGATTTAATTTTAATTGTTAATTTATTCCAATGTCTTCTCCTAATTTAATCCCTTTTTGTTCCTGCCACGTTTTCTAATCCCAATCGCCCCAAAAAATAATTATATACAGTCCATAATTTTTTTAATCTCGATTTACTTTAGTTCTCCTAAAAAAATCACGAGGAGGCCATTTTTTCGGTGTCTAGAGTGCTCTAGCCCCTTGAACTTCCATCACCCCAAGACATTTCGCCTGCGTTGATCCCCTTTAATCATCTCGCCCCCACTTTCCCCATTTCACCCCCAAAAGCCACCGAAACTATACAAAAAAGCGAGAACTCTCTTGGTAAAACCCAATCATCATAAAACTATAAAAATAATCTGAACAATCTCCGAAGGGGGCGTATAAATAATTCTCCCAAGCTAAATCTCGTTAAATTTTCCAGTCCCCCGGCAAAAAAAAATCCCTTGAACCGTTCCCCCGAACTATTTCCGCGTTGACCCACTTCGCGACCCCCCTAAAACCCAATAAAACCGTAAAAAAAAAAATAATAATCGCG
>JAPYZN010000085.1:0-14108 GCA_030522865.1 Psyttalia lounsburyi
TAGAAACTTCGACATAGCCTATATCGATGGGAAATGAGCTCAGCTTTCGAATGGCGCAAACCCCGTGGCGATCGGAGCAATAGTTTTTGAGATATCGTCTAAAAAGTGCCGACTTTGATGAAAATCGCGAAAATGGAAAGGGGGCGGCCATTCCCCCCATGGGCCATGGAATGGTTTTCAGGAAAACTTTCTTCTGGTGTATGAAAAATACTCAGAGAATATTGTTCCATTGGCCGAGTGGCAATTGCCCACTCGGCCCTTCATTATCTATCATCGCACACTATCATTCGACCGCATTATTAATTCATTCGCGCCTATATCCCTTGTACCCCCTCTGCCCTCAAATCTCCCGAGAGTCCAATTGACGCGTTGGCGGGGGGACATAGAATAGACTAAGAATTGGAAAAAAAATATAATTAAAACGATGGTTGTAGAAAAAACAAATGAAATAGTGATGAGAAAAAAAAATTGCAGACACCCATTAATAACGTAATAGCGTGTGTTTGAACAGCCGTCGACGTTATACAGGTATGGAACGATGAAAAAAGGGATAAGTTTGTGGGGCATTTTCAATTTAATTGCTAAGAACTCCGATCTCTGGGGATTTCATTATCGTCGCAATTCCCTTTCGATTTATGAAGAGATTAGCAAGAGCATTTTTACATTCTCTCATATCGAAAAAATAGACTCCCCATTGAGGGGGAAAAAAACTACATTATACAAAGATAGTTCACGTGATTGCCAATAAAATATTCTGTCAATTCTCAAAATCAGTATATTGTCAAAAAGAAAAATGTTCAACTTGCCCTTAATTTCTAGCTATTGGACCTTCCTTGGAGATCGAACTAACTGAAGTGACGTCGGCACCAAAAAAAAATATCAATCTCTTGTGAGGAAAAAAAATTAAAGAGACAGATATGAAATTTATGTCCATAATTACCCGTACAAAGTACCGGTGATGACAGCCTCATTATCAGAACACAAGCCGAGGTTATTAATTAAGCGATCGAGAGGCAAAAAACATCTCAACAACTCCCCTCGACTCATTATTATCGATGTGTATTGCTGGGTGCAAACCCGTCATTAATATCGAATTAAACGTACTCGTTAAAACCCTGCCGATGTTTCTTTTCAATTGTTCAATTTTTTTTTCAATGACACCAACCCTATCGCCGATATGGGTAAATAATTTACAAACTTTCACCTCCAAAACGCTCCTCTGGTGACATACGGCGATCGTTTTTTTATTGATCAGTGAAAGCGTCGATGATGGGATGATAAAAAGTGGGATTCTTCGGTCAATGAAATTGCCCTCATGTTTTATTTACGTTTCCGTTATCAACGTGGAGTCAAATCATGAGCTACCTTTGTAATAAATTCACGTGTTCAACAAATTCGATTTTGCCCATTTGATGGGTTCTAATTAATTATAAATTTGCGAAAAATTGCGAATTTATAAATTGTAAACGGCCCAAGACCGCCGCCAGGAAGGAGGACCTCTGGGCCTTGTTTTCCCTCTAGTAGCCCCACGAGTGCAGTAACTGAACTCTTGGCGGTTCGTGGCATTCCTCAAGGGGATAAAAATGTCCTCAGGAATCGAATGAACTCACCCTTGGTTGGCTACCTCCTTTACTCCTCCAGATATCTCCAACAATCGACGTTGCGATCGTGACAGTGATGAAGAAGTCGGCGTTCTGGCTTTTGTTTTCGATTTAGCGGCCTCAGGAGTGTAGAGAATAACCTTTGAGGGTGCGGGGGAAATCCCAAGGCATCTCCAATGTTTTCAGAAATCGAATGCTTCTTTTGTTTTCAAGAAATCGCCGAACACTGACTTTAGGATCCAAGAGGCTTGCCAGGAAGTAGATCCTCTGGATTTCGTTTGCTCTCTAGCAACTACAGGATTGCAGAGCGTACATTTCTGATGAAAACATATTTCACGAACAACTGATAATATGATAATCTGTATTATCATCGGAGGGTAAATGAATGTCTGTTTTACCATAGAATCGCTGTTCACGGTGAAACAGTCTTGCCACCTCTAAAGAATGGAGAACAGCCGTCGCTTGGCAACCCTGATCAATTGTATACACATCGTTGAGCATCAGTATCTTCCTCCTAACTCTGTGTGCGTGTGTATGCGTGTGTGTGTGTGTGCGTGCGTTGGTTGACCCAACCGATGCGCCAGATAATAATTGTCAAAAATGATGATTACAATCATGTATGTGTGATTAAAATCAATCAAATGCATTGACCAAGTGTCCCCAAAACACTTTCCCCAGTGTGTTCATCATTAATTTGTGCCACTTTCACTCCACAAATAGCAAAACTATTTCCACTTAACAATTCATAACTGAAATTCCAGTGAACATTTTCACGTAAAAAGGACTGCCCAAGCAATAAAAAAAAGACGAGTGCTGCATGATCGTAACGATGTTATGCAAAGGTGGAACGAATTAAATTTTGACAAGTGAATCATAAGTTCTAGGGGCAATAGAGTGACCCTATTTTTCACCTGGTTGTACCGAAAAACATCAAAGGTAAACCTATATGTTTATTTTTAAAACTATTTCTTAATTACATGGTCAGCGAGTCTTCTGGCTTTCGTTACTCATTCATTATTTAAACTCCAGCCTAAAAATACAATTTATGATTAAAAAAAAATCTGACATCCACACTATTGACCCTCGAATGAAGAAAAAACTGCCAACGAAGAAAATATGAGACCTCCATGGCGAAAATTAAATCATCATCAACTGATAATCATAAACAGTTGTTTTCCATTCCCAGTCATCAATAAAAAAAATAATAATTCACTTCATATATTTCATTCACAAAAGAGATCCGAAATTTTATAGCTACAGGTTAAACTGGTAGCCAAGCAAAGCCAGAAGGTGAAAGTAGTAGCCATAGTTTGAAACACTCAAGAGAGAAAGAGACGTGATAAAAAATAAATTCTGGAAAAAAAAAAAGGGAGAATTGTTACCGAAAACAGCGGTCCTGGTGAATGGTGTTGCAGATAGACTCGGTGTGGGGTTGGGCGTCACCCCCGCTGCGCCTACAGCTAGCCGGGGGGAGCCGAGGCGCCTCGGGGAGCACGGCTGGCCAAACATCCTCGTCCCAGAGGATGGGCGAGATGGTGGTCGAACGAGCACCATCACCAGCACGCCTCAGTCATACCTCCGAGAAGCATCCTCGTGCTACCCTCACTGAGCTCAATGTACTCAGACGTCATCGAGAGTTGTGCGATGTCGTACTCAATGTGGGTACAAGAAAGATATTTGCACATCGAGTTATACTCTCAGCATGCAGCCCGTACTTCAGGTGAACCATCAATTGAATTAATCCCTAGCTGAGGAAACAAATGTCTTTTCTTCTGTCAAGAATATCAATTGATTTTAACTATTGGTAGCTTTCGATGGATATCTCAAGATCTAAGCAAGACAGTGACATTTTACTAATAGGTTTTTTATAGGTCTCATTTCGCTCTACAAAGAAGGTATTAACAAAAATTTTCCTATCATCCTTAGATTCCGAGATATCCACCAAAAACTGTTAAAAGTCTAAATCAGCTGATCTCGTTAAACCACTTGACTCCTGAATTTTCCATCTCCTCAATAGATATGAGTCAAAGTCATAATCCAAATTCATGATCACTCCGCCGTTCATCAACATTATTAATGAACGACCGTTTTCCTCTGCAGGGCAATGTTCACGGGGGAATTGGCGGAATCCCGGCAGACCGAAGTAACGATCCGCGATATAGACGAGGTAGCCATGGAGCTTCTCATAGATTTCTGCTATACCTCCCACATAATCGTGGAGGAGGCAAATGTTCAAACCCTCCTACCTGCCGCCTGTCTCCTCCAACTAGCCGAAATTCAAGACATCTGCTGTGAATTTTTAAAACGCCAATTGGATCCCTCAAATTGCCTGGGCATTCGTGCATTTGCCGACACCCACTCATGCCGAGAACTCCTCCGAATAGCTGACAAATTTACACAACACAATTTCCAAGAGGTAATGGAGAGCGAGGAGTTCCTTCTACTGCCAGTTGGTCAACTAGTTGACATAATATCATCAGACGAGTTGAATGTTAGAACTGAGGAGCAGGTGTTCAGTGCTGTTATGAATTGGGTCAAGTACAACGTAACTGAGAGACGTCAGCATCTGGCGCAGGTACTTCAGCATGTTCGGCTGCCTCTGCTGTCGCCAAAATTTCTGGTAGGAACTGTTGGCTCAGATCTTCTGGTGAGATCTGATGACGCCTGTCGTGACCTGGTAGACGAGGCCAAGAACTACCTTCTCCTGCCGCAGGAGAGGCCACTGATGCAGGGGCCCAGAACCAGACCAAGAAAGCCCACACGCAGAGGTGAAGTCCTCTTCGCAGTGGGTGGCTGGTGTTCTGGTGACGCTATTGCCTCTGTCGAGAGATTTGATCCCAATACAGCTGACTGGAAGATGGTTGCACCAATGAGCAAGAGAAGGTGTGGAGTTGGTGTTGCTGTTCTCAATGATCTACTGTATGCTGTTGGAGGACACGATGGACAGAGCTATCTCAATAGCATTGAGAGATACGATCCACAGACTAATCAGTGGTCGTGCGATGTAGCGCCTACGACTTCTTGCAGGACTAGTGTTGGAGTTGCTGTGCTAGATGGATTTTTATATGCTGTTGGAGGACAGGATGGTGTCCAGTGTCTCAATCATGTCGAGAGGTGAGAGTATTTTCATTATATCCTCCATAGATGTTCACATCTTTCTCCATCATAATTCTTGTCCTTTCTTTTTTATTCTTGTCGATTATGACAGAATGAATAATCGAGTATTCATTAATCGATAAAAAAATGAAATAATCGATATTCAGAAAATTGATTCTCTTTCAAGAGCTCATTGAGTACTCAGTTGAGATATTCAATGGTTCTTCTTCATATATAAGGATCTTGTACAGAAGTAGTCGAATGAGATACTCCGAGCCCCTAAAGGCCCGGGTGCCATAATTGATAACCTCGAAATCGCCCTGACTAATTGCAAGAAAAACAGTTATTAAATCATGAGTAAACCTCATTTTGGACTAGATGAATTTCAAAGGAAAAACCAATTCGATTTTCGTTCCTCCAGGTACGACCCAAAAGAGAACAAATGGTCTAAAGTATCCCCAATGACTACACGACGACTCGGAGTTGCCGTAGCTGTACTTGGTGGATATCTGTATGCCATTGGGGGCTCTGATGGCACATCACCACTGAATACCGTTGAACGATACGATCCCAGGCAGAATAAGTGGTCGCAGGTATCACCAATGTCGACCAGACGAAAACACCTAGGCTGTGCTGTTTTCAATAATCTGATTTATGCTGTTGGGGGGAGAGACGACTGCATGGAGTTGTCCAGTGCCGAGAGGTACAATCCTAATACGAATTCGTGGAGTCCTATTGTGGCAATGACCTCAAGAAGAAGTGGGGTAAGCCTTCAATTGTCAGCATTCCCTAATATTTTGGGGAATAGCTTCGTGATGTGATGTCTGATTAGATTAGTTTTTATATGAATGATATCAAAGCGCAATATAAAATGTAATAATTCCAGGTTGGTCTAGCCGTTGTAAATGGTCAACTCTATGCAGTTGGTGGCTTTGATGGTACCGCATATCTTAAAACAATCGAAGTTTACGATCCCGAGCAAAATCAATGGCGTCTCTGTGGCTGCATGAACTACAGACGATTGGGTGGTGGTGTTGGTGTGATGAGGGCACCGCAGACTGAAAACTACATTTGGTAGCTCAGGCCCCCCTCTTCGGCCACAACGGCTGAAACACCATCAACACCGATAACACCAGTTACACCAGTAACACCACCAGCACCACTGTCAGTTCCTATTGCATCGACCAATACTAGAAAACGATATCGACGCTCTATGAGCATCATATGAGCTTGTTTTATTTTTTTCTTTCGATTGTCATTACTTTAAGAATGTTCTAGGAGGAGGCGGGGGGGATGCTAGCGTTAATACTGCCTTAAATAATTTGTTTAAACCATATTTTGTTGCTTTTGGAAGTGACCTTTTTTTTTTGAAGGATCCAGTCGTGTATCACGGAACAAAAAAATTTAGGGATTTACGGGGAAAAAATTAACTGAAGAGATTTGGATTCAGAAAAATGTGAATAATTCAGTACAGTTTAATACTGCGTCAACTGGATAATTATTCGATTTGATTTTCCTTCATGTGATTATGTATATAATTATCGTTAGACGTTATTTAAATTCGGTCCAAGACTGATGTAATACATTGAAAATGCCTAATTTGTAAGGAACTAAAATTGATTTATCCTGCGCAGCTCTGGAAAAATATAATTTCCATTCCATTCTCACGTGATAATGAGAATATATACATTTTAAAGGAGACTATTTGCGAAATTATCTCTACAAAGGCATTGATCCGATAATGCAGAAACAGAACTGAACGAAGTCAACGATTTTTACTCTGATTTGTTTAACAAAGGGGAATACCTGAAGTAAATTGAGGTTGTGTTTTTTGGAAATGAAAATAAATTGATTAGGGAAAAAAAATGCTTTTACGGTGGTCAGTGAACATGCGCGTCCGCTTTTGTTGTTGAGAAGAAGGATAATAATTTAATTAATAATAATCTGAAGCCAATTAACAAAAATGGAAAATAATCGAATTTTCATTATGAAGAAATTGAAAGTAACAACATTTTTAGATTGGATGGAATAGCCAATGTATTGCTTTGATGTTCAATAACGGAAAATTGTCGGAGTGAATTTGCACGAATGAGATAACATTTTGAAGATATTTTTTTAAACTTTGAAATGAGCCTTCATTTGTTTGATTCATATCGTTTATGCAGAAGATATCGGAGATTCAAGAAGGCTATCTTGTTTCGACTTCGTCTAATTACTCAAACTCAAAAGATTGCACTATTAACAATTAATGAAGGAATAATTCGTTTGATGATGAAAAGAAATAAATAAATTCAAAATCATGTAATATTTTAAGATGCACGTCTTCTAGTTGAATTTCCAAACTCATTAGTCGATTATGATATTTTTATTGTGAACGATTAGCCAATTATGTTCGCCAAAAGATATGAAAAAATTCTTCCCCACTGATGAAAGGATTCTTTTGTACACTCGATAATAAGAAATAATCGAGTCCTTCCAATGCCTTTCGATGAATTGAGGATCCATATATTATTTATATTTTTCTCCCTATTCTCTACTAATTTATTCAAAAACGAATATATGAAAATCGTTACTCTCTTTTTCGAGTTATTTCGGAGCTAAGTTGAACGTGTACAATGTAAATGACTAATTCACTATGTATATATTGAAATCTGTGAAACTATGAGAGCAAAAAAAAAGCAGAAAATGTTGAAGGAGAAAATATATTGTTAAAAATCAAAACAATTGGCTACCTTCATTTGCGCAAATTCCGAATTCCTCCTCCAGACAATCAACGAAAATAAATGGATAAAAAATATTTTCCCAATCGATGTTATCTCGCGTTTTCCTCCGAATTTTTTGAAACTTTTTAATTAATCTTACGTGATATTAAAAAAATCATTCCAATTTTTTTGTTTCAATCCTCAAGCCCGTTTTCAAGGAAATGTTGGTAGTCCCCTAGCGGAAAATTACGGAATTAATACGGGTCGATTTTTTTTCAATACGTCAACAGGATTCAGCGTGTAAAAAGGTGAGTGAAGAAGGGAACAAGAGTGCTCAAGACAGTGGTGGTGTCAGCTGACGAGTGTCTGATCAACGTCAGAATTTGAAGGAATACATTCACAATGGTAATGACCAGCTCCATATCTTATCAATTCCCCACCAAAGAAATCAAATAGAGTATTCATAGAATCTTTATGGATAACTCATTGATTGTACTCAATAATTTCAGTCGTTCGGTGAAAAAATAGCGTCCATAATGGAGCGACCTGGACAGGATCCGGTGAACAAGGATGATGTGCCCTGGTACATGAAATATGCTGGACGCGGTGTGGGAACTGGGGGAGGCTTTAGTAAGAAATCAATTAAAAAATTTTTTCATGAGAACCAGAAGGTTTGGAATTATTGATTTCATTGGTAATCTTGCCCCTTTTGTTGCTGTTCAATTGATTTTCTCGGGTCGTTATTTTTTGTGGATTTTTTTCACTTTGTTGAATTATTGCAAATCATGCCTAGACTGACTTGGGAGTAATTGGAGTGAAGTAACCAACCACCGGAATAAGATGAATGTAAACTCCCAGGGATTTTATTATGAATTTTTTTACTCATTTCTTAACCACTAGAAGTTTATTGAATAGGATAGTTGACGGGCTAGAGTCACCAAAAATGGATGACGAAAAATTCGAGGAGAAAAGTTGATCCTCATTGTTTGCCAATTAATGAAAACTGATAATTTGTCAATGCCAACGTTCAACAATGATTAATTATAACAAAAAAAAAAGGATTATAATTATCTCCAATTGTCTATGTTGTCCTGATTTAGTTAAAAAATAAGGTTGGCTAATTAATCATTGTCGTTGCAGTTGCAATTTTCCTTGGAGCTTGGAATTGCATTGGTATCCTACTGGGGGATGTATCGTGTCTGATCAGTGGAATGTGGCAAATGGTTGCTGGTTTTGTGGTAATAATCATCGAGGCCCCCTGTTGCTGCATGTTCCTTGATTTCGTTCAATCTGTGAGTGATAATGTCGAGAGGCGGCCGTACTGGAATCGAGCCGCCGGTTACTGTGCGTAAGTAGTATAAAGAAATTCCAACCCAATTCACTATGAGTTAATTAATTTGGAGCTCAGAAATGGGCGCATTAATTGATTAATCAGAAACCCGGATAGTCCATTTAGACGTTAACTTTTTTTTTTCTAAAGTCCAACTTTTCTCAATCTTTTCATTTTCAATTCCAGAATAGCGCTTCCAGCAATATTTCTCTGCCCAGGAGTATCCAGTATACTAGGAAGTGGTCTGATATTCGGAGCAGGCGTGATCTACGGTCTCATGTCCATCGGAAAGAAGTAAGTATACCCCCAAAAATCCCTCACCCCTACCTCACAAAAAAGTGTTTCCGCTTTCTAAAACCATTCATTATCAATAATCGTGTGTTGTACAACTCCTCAATTGGGTTTTGTCATTCAACTATTCAAAAAAAACGTAAGAAAATTAACTGAAAACGGCAGTCAACTGTTTATTAAAAATGGGGATAACGTGAATAAACAGAGGCCAAGGGCCCGATCCGGCTGGAATGGGCTCGCCATCGGGTGTTGTGTCATCACCACCTGGTACTGGACCAACTGATCATCACACGACACTGATGGAGGATCCCGATGTCTGGAGGCCAACATAAATTGGATATAATGCAACATTCATTCCACCACTTCGCTAACCAGGCAATAATCCTAACTACATTCGCAGATATCCTATTTATCCTAATGCATGGAGTAATCATCTCTGAATGGAGCTGGCGAATGGGGGCTTGCATGGGCTTGCTTAATTTGCTTTAAGAGTTAAAGCAGATTATGTGTATGGCTTTCAGTGTTTTTTTTTATATTTCCTGTACGACAATGAACGAAATTGATTTTGTAGAGATGTCAAATTGACATTTTTGTGGGCATGGATTTTCTGCAGACAATTCCCAGATTTTTATTTGTTATTTTAACGAGCTAGATAAAAAGTTTTTCGAGGTTATGTCGTAGCATTGACGATATCTGAGGTCATTGGATTTTGGAGGTAAAGTAAAAAAATTAGTTTTAGAAAAGTTCATCCTGCGACAGATTATCTAATTTTATGTTGCCGATTATCTTGTAATTGAGTAGATTCAGGGAAAAAATTTTGAGGACTTTTTCTGTGGTTGATTTCATAGAGTACAGAAAAGGTCTTCTGGAGTTTCAATGTTGAATTGATGATTTCTTGGATTATTGAACTTTTGTGAGTCAAAACTCAGTATGGGAGAAATTTTGGCAATTCGCATTTAGCAAAACTGTTTTAAATCTCAAGCATCAATGTAACGTTGATATTGTTGTAATAGCCATTTAATAGCTAAATTTACATCTTAGAAATTTTCCTGTCTGTCTAAAAAATTCCTAGATATTTTATTAAAAACTGACGAATGGTGAACTTAAGGGCCGGGTGTAATAATTTATCACCTTGAAATCTCCGTCACTGATTACTCGTGAAATGATGATCAAATCCTGAGCTGACATAATTTCCGACCTGCAGAAATCATGCACGGAGGTCGGAAATTACGTTTGCTTATGATTTAATAATTATTTTTCTTGTAATTAGTCACGGGGATGTTGAGGTCCTGAACTATTACACCCGGGTTTTAAATCGTTCTACCATTGCACTCCGGAATGACAAAGAAATAGCATGGACTCTGGGAAGAACAGAATATTTTCTCCCTCCCTTCTAATATTGTATTGATGCTTTCAGGGCATCGATTGACGATATGAGTGCAGCAGCAGGGAATCCCCAAGCGCCTGCTGCAACAATGCGATCGAATCTTGTGGATAATGCACAGCCGATAGGTTTCACCAGTAAACCAGATAGTAATGTTTGATTTTAGTAGTGAGCAATGAGATTTATTTACTCGCTAAGTGAACGTGGTGGACAATGAGTGGTAGCACGGGAGAAGTATTTTTCGAGTAGACTTTTAATTTTATTATTATTGATATATATTTTTTTCAACCTGATAAATGGAAAGGGTGAATGGTCTTTGAGACAGTCGAATGGGTGCTCTAGTCATCCCTCATTTATTGTTTACGTACTGCTCTGACTCATTTGACTTGACATTGCGTGAAGAAAAAAAGGCTAGACTTTTTAGGATTCCACTTTTCTTCTCCGACATTTTTATGTCGAAATACTGCAATTAATTTTCTCAAAAAAAAATGAAAAAATTATTCAGTATTCAATTCTCTCATAGAAATCTCAAGTGATGATGGATCTAACATTATCAGTTAACATTTTGAAACATTAACAGTTTATTGGTAAGAAAGCAAGGTAAAGATTGAATAAAGATGTCGATTTGTAAAGAAAATTAATTGTGAAATCGGCAAGAAATTTTTAGAGAGGAATTATTAGGGAATTTTTAGTAAATGTCTAGTATGAGTATGAGGCTACCTAGACCTTAAAATTAAACCTTGGTTGGATATCGTGTCTCCACGGCGCCAATGTTCGCTCTAAACCGCAATATGTTGGAAATAACCATGTTGGGTGGCGTAAATTCAAAAGTTACATACCTTAACACTCGTTGCATGACCCAGGACCCATGGAGTGGACGTGAAGGTGTCTATTTCCAAAGGCAACACATGTTAACACAGAATCACAAAAGGAACAACACAAAGATCATGTTAAAAATGATCAACAATGATTGCTCCAACAGTTAACCCATACAACTCTTCCGACTCGTCTGTCGATAAAAAAATTTATGACAAATTCTTTTATTGAAAAAACAAATCTTTACGTATGGGTCAAACTGCCAGAGAGATCAATCATTCACTTTGATGAGGGGGTGACACTAATCATTCACCATAGACACTTAATTACACTTTATCAAATCACTTGGCGTCGTCACTTGACCAGTCCGCTGCGCGTTCCGCGTGAAACTGAGCCACAAACCGACGAAATACTACGACCATGGCAATGTTTATCAAGGAGAATGCCTCGGACACCTTTCGTTTGTTTTTGTTTTGATGAACGTACACAAGTCATTTCCCGGAAAGGCAGTTCTCGGATTCAACCGTAGGGCATGGAAACCTACATTGTAGCCAAGTCGACGTATACTAGACATTTACCAAATTTTATTTCGGGCAAGAGAACATTTTTAAGATTTGAACCTCGAGAGATCCGGTGTTGGGAATTGAAAGCGTAACGTTTTTTTTATTATTATTTCTATTGTCTTTCGACAGTTGGAAGATGTGATTTTATTCACGAATTGAGGATAATTTTTTGCTCATTTTTTAATGATTTTTAATGTATGAATGAATGTGCCAAAGCTAGTTACACATTCAGATGAACAATTCCGTTTTAAAAATTTTTGATGAAATGTTTTTCATCTCTTTTCTTGGTTTTTGATGACAAAAGACATTCACAGCTTCCCGATGCATTCCATGAGGAATATTTTCAAGGTATTTTTTTTGTTTTTGATGGAGAAAAATTAGAAAAAAAAACTGAGTAGAGGTTCATAATATTACCCATTTCTTTACCCATTTCTTTATTTCTTTATCAGTTATTTATTTAAGAGTTACAAGACTTGACAGAGAAAAATTTGCGTCGAGTCTTTCCACTTCGAGTAATCATTTGTACGAGTAATGAAAAAATTTTTGTTTTATTCTCTGCAAAAATTCCATTGTTAAGTAAAATGTTTCCACTGGATTCGACTGATCGAAGAAATAGTTGAGAGTCGATGAGCATTATTTTTCTTTTTCAGTAATTAGTGTATTAAATAATGGGGAGTCTTCGTCGTTTCAAACGGTTAGAGAATACTCACTCCCTCAATTAATTCCTTTCCTACTGGGAAGACATATCGAACTTGGGGATTAGTGATTCATGATAAATAATGAACAATTTTATTCTTCAACGAGAATAATTGTTTCTCAGTTACGAAATAAGTTATATTTGAGACATTCTTTTCCTGCGTTTGATGTAAAAAAATGTTAGGGCCTCGTTAACTCATTAAATAATAACATGAACAAATACCCTCGCCTTTTTGAGTCATGTACGAAGTTGACTGTAAATTAAATATAATCTGTGAAATAAATGTGTGTGAAAACAATTCTTAAAACCATTCTAAAGACTAATAATACACTCCGAAGATTATTATTTTTTTGGAAATGCAAAATTCTCAAAAATGGATTAACAAAAATGAAATATAAGTGGAAAAACGGAATTTATCAAATACGTTCCCATTAATTATCTTATAATTGAAAAAAAAAATCATCTGCCAATTGTATAATCATCATCAGAATTATCGATGAATGAGCCAAAATTTCTCACGTCGTTCTTTTAAAAAAAAAGTAGACATTAGAAAATCACAAAAAATATTTGAGGCGATTTGTACTTTTTTTCATTACCCACCCAAGACAATTAAACAAAGAAACAATAATTTATGTAGAAAATTCTCAGGAGGCTTCTTAGACTAAAAAAATGAAAAGAAACTCGCAATGTGTCGATTTGAGTTGACGAAATATCTAGTGATAGAAATTATCAAATGAATTGCGACTATCTATTAGAAAAAAAATTACCGAAATAACTGGAACTATCATGTAGCTGAGATTTTGATGTTAATTCACGAAATATTGGATAAAAAACAAAAAAAACACGAAAAAGGTTGAGATGAAACGTCACTTGTAAAATGCATGAGTTTTTTTGAGTCGAAGGGTGGAGAGAGATTACTCTCGGCATTCTTCGAGGTGTTCAAGTTATGTAAAATGAAATTGTCAATATAAATATACTATTAAGTTGAGAACGCACATTATTCCCTGCACATCCTAGTTTTTATTTTTATATCATCAGTTCTATCATTAATAATATAATAATAATCAATAATAGTTGTTGCCAGGGAAGAAGGAGTTTTATCAACAAAACCATCACCATGGGATGAACCAATTATTTAATTCAAATTGAAAAATGAGAAATCATAGATTTCTTTAGTTATTTGAGTGATTAGTGGGTTTTGAATAAATCGGGTTGAGAAACTTTTTTAGCCAGAAAGAAATTTCGTCAGAAATCACTCATCGATTTATTGAATACATATTGTCATCTCTAGATCATACATTAAACAATAAGAAATTTCTGTTTTTAATGATTAACCGAACTCAACGGATCATCAACCCATCACCTACAAGTCGCAACAGTTAATGACAAATTAGACTATTGAAATATGCATCCATTGTCTCAATATTTCAATAGTAATTCTAATGTTTTCACTGTTTTTAATACATTCTCTTAATTCCTTCACGTAACGTGAGGTTTTTTACCGTAAAAATCTTCATAAAATTCCCAGTTTTTAGTCCTACTATAAAAAGTACATACACCTCGGATCTCGAATCGAATCGAAAATATCGAAAGTCTGTCACACCTATTCCTTATTGGTTGAAACTGAC
>JAPYZN010000085.1:14114-69738 GCA_030522865.1 Psyttalia lounsburyi
ATGGCGTCCAGTTTCACTAACCTCTCAAAATCTTAACATGACACGCGCTCGGTTTCTTTACAATACAGCGGGCGGTAGCCCGCGTTCGGGCTCGTATTAGAAAAATAACTCTGCAAAATCAAATATTCCTCTACCCAGAATGATTATCTAATCATGCAATTTGAGTCCAATTGTCAAAGTGTTATTAATTAGAAATTAATTTCGATAAAAAGTAGTTCAACGAGCAAATGTTAAAAAACATTTTTTGTTCAGAATTTCATCAGTTACAAAAAAAACCTCTTGACATTTCCGCCCAACAAACAACAAATTTAAAAAACAAATTGATTTTTCAAGAAAAAGAAAATTGTCATTTTGGTAATTATTGAGATCTAGGAGAAAATATCAAGAGACCTTTTTTGTAGCTGATGAAGTTTTGAACAAAAAACGTTTTTGGACATTTTCTCGTGAAAGTACTCATTATGGAAATTAATTCCTAATTAACACCGTAATAACTGAACTGAATGGCACTTCAGCACAAATACTTTTTCACCGTTACATAAACTTGGATTGTTAATTAAAAGAATCATAGGATTAAAAATTCTGTACGTTAACATCATTCAGGTATCTCAGAACCCTGGGAATTGTAATAAACTTATGACAGCAATCACTAGCAACAATCATAAGTAATCCTTCGATGAATATCTTCAACTCGATATTAACATCATGGAACAATGGTTTATCAACTCGAATTTAACGTACGTAAGAATAAACATCTTGTACCACTGCTGATAAATTAAACAAGTCGATGAATTAATTGATTAATTGTATCGACTAATTTTATCAATTTCATGTCAACTTGACATGGTCTTTAGACGGTCTGAATAAACAACGATGTTACTCCCAGTTCACTAGTAGTGCTGAGAAGGATAGAATAATGTTATATTTATCATTAAGATAATTTTATTTTGTATATTATTAGGGAAAATGACAAAATTTGTCATAATTCCTTATATTTTACTTGGATCTTCCCTGCATAATCCCAGAAAAATTGGTAACGAGGTATTTCGAGGAAGTAGCGAAATAAACCCGATAATTGTTGACGTTTATTGTGAGTGACAAAAATAATCCCGTCGAGATCAATATAATGATGAACAATTCACGTGTTGTGCACGTAGTTCCATTGTCTCGATGTCTCCAGGGGAAAATTACGAAATCATTCTTATTTCATGGAACATTTGCTCCTGTCAAATGTTTTTTTAAAATATTCTCTAAGAAACTTCAACTCATTCACAACTTATCAACGAAATTATTAAAATATCTTGATCATTATACAGAGTCGAGGAACGAATGACAAAATCCACGTCATTTAGTGCCGCCTCCTAAACGTCAGCTAAATTAATCATTTCGTTTGGAAATTAATGAGTAAAAAACCACTCGTAATTTATTATCCCATGAAAATGGGTAGTGACTTAATCCGTGGGGGCAATGAATCCCATCATTGTTGACAATGAAACTAAACTCTGGGGATTAGTCATTAAGAAATCTCTCCTGAAGGAATGAAACGTAAAGATTTTCGGAGATAATTTCAAACGACATTTTTTTTTTAAATCTCCTCGGATATTTTCTCGTAACTCAATGATTGCTAGTTCTCAAGATAATCCAACAATGATTCAAGCAGAAAAATCAACAAATGAAGTTTTACTAAAATTTTCATGTCAACTCCAGTAAATTCATTATCGCCACGTGAAAACTTCCTCAAAAGTCTCTTTAACTGATAAGACACTTGTCTTTCTCAGTAGATAGCTTCTTGCCTGTCGTCCTTCCCGTTTGGATGGCGGCCTCTCGCGAAAAGTCATCGATCATCTTGTGTTTCATTTTTGTTAAATCAGGATACTGAGCCCGTTCTCGAGGGCGATCTTCTACAGGCGCACTTGGCTGTCCAAAGTGTGCTCCCGGTATTCCTGGAGTTCCAGGTGCGGGATAATAATAAGGATTTGCTCCAGGGAAAGCAACTGGAGGAACTCCAAGGAGTGGGGGAATGGACTGAAAACCTAAAAATAAAAAAATATACACGTTCTTCACAAAAAAAATGAACCACCAAAATGATTTTGATTGTCAAGAAAATAATTCTACAACTCGTCAGTTGTTAGTAAATATCTTGGAAGTTGAGACAGATAACAAAATTTTTGTCAAGGCCTTTTTTGCAGATCAAATTGAGAGCTATAAAAAAGGTAATTACAAAAATTTCTATAGCTTCATTAGACTCGGAAAAAATATTCGAATAGTGTTAAGAGTCGCGTCGACATAACCACATCACTACTGAATTTCTTATACTTTTTAATGACGAGTAATTTGTTTTCCAAGTTCCTCAGTCGAGTTGAAGATTTTGAATTGAAATGTCCGTTAAAATATCTGAACAATATACCTTGCGTAGGCAGCCCCCCTCCAGAATAATTAACTCCTGGAGATGCTCCGATGCCTAAACCTGTATAACTCGGCATAGGATTGAATTGATGATGATTGGTGAACGGAGGAATACTTGCTACAGTTGGTAAATTCTTTCCTCCACTCGTTTGCCGGGGATTATTCACCCTGGACTGATTGTCCTTGACCTCTGCAGTTTGGTTCGCAACTGGTTTCTTCACAGTTTCAGATTTAACTGCCGCGTTCTGCTTCTTCTGAAAATTTGCCTTCTTCGGTGCTGGATTCTGGGGTTTTTCCTGAGAATTCTGGTCATTTTCAGTGTTCAACTTTTTTAGGAAATTTTTCTGGATCTTGCTGTTAGCGTCTGCCGAGTCCTGGCTTATGGCATTGGCGTTGGAGTCAGTCTGATTGTCATTTGACTTCTGGGTTCGAACTCTGCATTTCGCAGCAGAACTGGGGTTCTGAGCTGGCCTCTCCTCTGGGGGTCGATTGTTCCTATCCAACTCAACGCAACACGTGAATTTCAACGTACTCTGGAGCTCTAACTGGAGGTTGTGGGCTCGTTGGAGGAACAGGCCGTTCTTGGCGAGGACATTCCTGGGGATACGAATTGTGTCCACAACTCCTTCTACACTAGAATTTTGATCATTGCATTGAATTTTCAATTTGTACTGATACTTTTTTGCATTCTTTGCACTCTCGTACATTAACAGATGAGCACGTAAAGCTCCATAAGAATAAACAACGATATGAAGTATGAATAATCCAACATTCGGAATGTCCAGGAGACGATCCATCGTTCGAGGGAATGAGTAATGTAGGAAGAAGCTCGTCGAGTGTGGGAGTTTATCGTCGCAGTGCTTCACGTAGCATCCACTGTGGCTGTCCTTGTAATGCTGACGCATTTCCTCAATAGTCCCCCGAGTCTTGCACTTGCCAATCCAACAGGAGAAGGTTTTCCAGGCGGGATTACTGACCTCACTGCAGACGGATCTCCAGTCGTCGTCGTTCTCGCTATTTCCACCAATCAGACCTTTAATTGTCTCCATCTTCCCGGCAAGATCCTCAGCAAGGTAATTTCGTATCTTTGTGTACTTCATCTTGCAGATGGAGCACTTGTCATTCGGTGAGCTCTGGCTGCAGGCCAGGCAAACAAAGTGACCTGCCTCGCAGAGATAAATGTCCTGAACCAGGGTTCGATTGCACTGGGCGCACTTCAGATAGTCCTCGAGGTCGTGGCACCAGGTGAGAATCTAAAGATAAAAAATTAGTGAGGCTCGAAAAAATTTATTAAATTGGTTTTTCTTATCGTTTTATTTGGCAAAACTAATTTGTATCTACCTGTTGCTGTAGCTGTTCCATGTTGAATATCTCTGCAATGCTTGAACTTGTTCTGCGATCGAGAAAAAATAATATGTATTATGCGTCTCTCATTTTTTTTTTACATTCAAAATGACAATGGACGATTGTCATTGATTACAATCGACGATCCATTCAAGGACTGTACAAATAATTGGACAAAATTATTTCATTAATTTTAACGAGACTTTTTATAACAATTTGATACTCCATATTTACTTTCACGTTTATCGTTGTATAACTCGAGCCTCCGCTTCGATTTCTTTTTTCACGGCATTTGACGCACATATTTATGTTTTTTGTAATGATTGTCATATTTTATTCAAACAATTCGAGGTAATTTCCGACCTCGTGAAGTGAAATAATTATTAAAGTCAATTAAGTTTATCGATAGATCAAAGGAAATCGATCGATGTAATCGACGTTACGTGAGAAGTATCTGGAGAGGGAGGGATATTAGCAACGTTTGAAGAATTCCCCAGGAAGGCAACCTCAGGCTATTGTATTCGTCCCTCCGGTTGTTGGCATTTTACGAGTGAGTCACTGAGAAAATGTAAATAAACCAGGAATCAACGCAGAACGGTAACCCTACTGAACTGATGATATGAACCCAATTCCCCTACCACGGGCACCAGGCAATAATCATGGATCATATTTTCTCGTGATTGAACGAAGGATTTTTTTTTCTATTATAACTAATTTTTCAAGGTCGTACAGTGTGAAACATTGAGTAAAAAATGGGACTTTTGGTTCACAAGCCCGCCAAACTGCGAAACCCAAGTAACCACTTAAAGCATCCAGAATGATAAAAAAATATAGATAATCAAAATATTTGTCAGCATTTTTATCCGATGTTTGGATATCAGTTTCAGTTCGATAGGATATCTCCACTTGATTCCACGAGATAGACAATAAAATAATCAGCAATATAAAAAAGTGCTCTGAAACGCTTTCATATCCATTAATGCACGTTTCTACCAAAATTCTGAAATTTTTTGGTAAATATTACGAAAGACGCCCGCACTTCACCAGTTCACGATCATTCCTTGTGTTTATCAGTGTGAATGCCTTACTCACTGTTGTCTCCCTTTTCTTCTTGTCCTTCACCGATATATTCTAAACTTCACGTAGATATACATTGCTTCGATAAACTAACCATTACTCGACGAGTGTATTTAAAATGCGATACAACCCGAGTTGAAAATATTGATTTTTGTGAGAGTTATTGAAAATTATGGAAACTATTTTGTTCACATTTGTTTTCTATGCTCTCCCTCTCTTCACAAATCCCAGTGATAAATTTAATAATGTAATACAAGAAAAACTCACACGTTCTGCCGGATAACTGCAACAACTGCGGAACAATCGTGTCGATTGTAACAGCTTCAGACTAAAAGTACGACTCCCTGCTGAACACCAGATAGCCGTTTTGCGCTCAAAAGACACCGATGACCGATATCGACTGTGACTGAAGAATCAGCATTATTTCTGCTTCGCAGAATTAGATAAAAACCCGGGAACACCCGAAGTGGTTCCGACAACCTCTGCATATAATTCCCCTAGCAGTTCCCTAGGATCAGGAATGTTATGTCCTATCAATGTTACTTGAAGGTCCGTGGCGCTGTTGTCCATTGTGAGCGCCAAAGTTTGAAACCCCTGTTGTCTTCAATTCTTGGACATCCTCTACAATTTTCGAAAAAAAAAATATATATGACGAATTTCATCCGCTGATGTACTCACATTCTTAACTACGAATGAAACTTCGCAATTTTATAAATTAGTTAATAGGACTATTTACATTTTCATAAAACTCTTCTTTGTTCTTTAAAATTCTCCACTATAAAATATTAAAAAATCTCAATTTCACGAGTGAAGTGTTAAAACGTTCCAAATCAATTTTTACTAATCATCAATTTTCGATAAAAATTTTATAGTAATTTAAGATCTCCAAATCTTGTCAAGATCTTTTAACACGAATTGAAGGCTATGAAAAAAAATATCACAAAAAAATTAGATTTAAATGGTTTTATCGCTGTACTCTTGATGTTAATGACACAATCAAAAGTGGTCATGCTCTTAAGAACTCCTCAATACTATTTACAATGGAATGACACACGTTCAACTTCTACATAACGATCAACCTCACCAAGCTCTTTCCCCTCCCAATATCTCAATCTTCTCAATTTTACGTCCTTCAAAAATTTAGCTGAATAAAAGGCAGAATAAAACGAACCGATTCTTTCACATGTTGAAATTGCATGCCTCGACCTCGGGAACAACAACAAAATCGAATGAATGAGGTTCGTAAACTGGGACAGTTACAGTAGGAGCAAGAGCCGTAATAGCAGGCAGTATTTTCTTCTCAGTCTTCATGATGTCACGAATGGCAATCAACGCCAATCTCTGCTCCCTCGAGTAATGTGGATTGGACGAGCAATATTCAATTACTTTATTGATAGCAGCTTCAGCCTCCGTGAGACTAGGTTTTGGGACCTCCGGTGAAGGTGGTAAATTTTTGATCAGCTGATTTATCTCGTTCTCCTCCTTGATAATCTGAACAATCTCGTCCTCGTTGAGAGCCTCGTCTTCTGTGAGCTTGGTTCCTGGGTGCAGCCAATTTTCAATGTCGATGACACTAATACAATTGTACTTGTTCGTTTTGTTCAGAGCCTCGCAGAAATCTCGCACGAGAGCAAGTTCATTTTGACAGCCAGACCCAGGAGAACTGTCTCCAGAGTCAAATTCCTCATTCGTCGTCTCGATTTTCGATGAATTCTCCTCAATTTTTACCGTATTCTTCAGGGAATTGTTCTCGGAAATTTGAGACCACTGCTGAACCACAGAATAAATATAAATTAGTCCGATATTCACCAAGAAATCGAGTTTCGTCAAACGAAACAATCAGAAGATAACGACTTTCATTAAGAACTCAATCTTGACCAGCCACTAATCAAATATTAACCTGGAAAATCACTCACCAGTTTCCAAGACTCGACAATCAGCTCATTTGACAATTTACTCCAGCTATTGGCAACCCAAAACATAACTTCCCTGATGGTAAGGTTTTTCATGGCCTCGTCCAGTGAAATCCCATCACTCAGATTATTCATAAGAAACTTGATGAGTTGTTGTCGATACAAAACCTTCAAATTTCCAACCCATCCCAGATCAAAAGATTGCAACCGAACCGTATTAGTTGGCAGAAACTCTACTCTAATATCCTGGCTCTTAATCTCCTGTGGCAAGGGCAGACAATTGTCCATAAATAAAACTGCCTTTGGAGGAACACCCCTAGAGAGGAAGAACTCTTTAACAGCTGGACAAAACTCATTATTAAACCAATCTTTAAAGATTCTGCCAGTAATATAGGAACTCCTCTGTCTCCTGTAGCAAACTGGTAGTTGTGATCGATCCTTAATAGCCATGGGGTTGGGAAATTTACCAACAACGACAAGAGGAATTTTATAGGAGCCAGAGGCATTGCTGCACGCCATCAGAGTAATCCTCTCCTTCAGCTGTTTCAGGGGCTGTCCCTTGGGTGCGCACTCCACATTCATCACAAGCTCTGGCAATTGTCGATAGTTCAGGCCAATGATATCGCCGAAGAACACCTGATCAGACGTCAGCTCCTCAGTCTCAATGATTTCATCAATTTTTAACCTGTACTTTGCCACTGTCTCCTCGTCCTCCAACAGCTGATCAGCAGCAGTTGTGGGACTCTGAGTCGCGAATTTGACGCCATAACGTCTCTGCCACTTCGTTAACCATCCCTGACTCGCCGTAAATGTCTGCGCAATTTCCAGCTGATTACGGAAGTACAGGGCCTGTACCTGAATACTGGGCCCGGTGAAGGTGCATCCAGCTGCACTTCTCTCCCTGTGCCACATCCACATGGCTCGATCTATCAGCTCGTGAACTGGTTTCTTCAGTCTCTTAATGGCCATTGGGATGACTCCATTATGCTCTGAGACCCACTTCTGGAGGGCCTTCTCATTCTTCAGCCAACCACCAACTGTCCTCGAATGGACACCCAGTTCCTTAGCAATTATGTGACGTGGGCAACCCTCTTTCATTTTTTGGAGGGCCTTCAATTTCTCGTGCATTGACATCACCACCGTTTTTCTCCTGTGTTTTTTAGCTCCAGGGGGGACTGGGTCAGGGAACTCAGGCGTTGGGGAACTCGGTGATAGTGAGGATATCTCAGAATCAGACATGTTGGGAGGTTAGGTTCTCCAGAAGACGTAACACGCCATTGACGAGATCAGCTGGTGACTGTTTGTTTTGATTTCTACTTGTATTCACTGGAGAAATGTCAGATCATTATTTTTTGTTCGGCGCAACACAGGTGGGGGAGCTGACGGCGAGAGTAGTTGGAGAAGGAGAACTGTATTACAGAGTAAATTAAGTGAGTACTGAGAGAAAAACTAAATACTCATTGTCGTCGATTAGAAAATACTGACGTTGAGATTAGTGAGTCAGAAAAAACTGTCATTTTATGGAAAATGATTTTTCAAACGATCTGCATATGATTCAAAATGGATTTTAAGGAAACATTGCAATTTCAGTAATCAGGGGAATCCCTATTTTATTTAGATAAAAAATGAAATGTAGACTTTTCTTCAGACGAGTGTGATGCGATGAATTATTGCATCAATTGTACAAAACTGATGCAATGAATAGAATAACAATATAGGGAATGGGAGATTTTATTTATTTTCATGAAAATAAACTTTCAATTCTCGATGAAACAGAATTCAGTAGTAAAATGGTAAAACCATTTTTATCACTTTTGATTATTCTCTAGCTTTTAATAAATATCTAGTTTTTTTTAGTATTTAGAATAAATATCTAGGAATTTAAGACGAATAGCAAAATTTTTGTCAATACCTTTTTTTTTGTAGAGCGAATTAAGAGTAAAAGGTTATTACAAAAATTTAACGAGCTCCATTAGATTCGGTAAAATTCCTCTAACACTCTATGAAGAGATGAGTTGACTTAAACTGTTTTACCACATTGCTACTGAATTGGTCGCCGGATCGGGTTAATTACAATAAATCTAATACAATCTAAGTAATGTTTATCAACTCTTCTAGACAACTCGTCTATTACGAGGATGTCAACCTCACAAAACCTCATCATCTTTCGTAAAAAAAATAATTTAAAAAAACAATTTGTCTGCTCAATATTCCTCCTCATCGTAGTCATATCCATATTGTTCGTCATCATCGTCAGTATGCCTCTGCAGCATCTGCCCCACGCTGATTTCATTGGGATCCATCTCCACCTCATCCTCGGCATAATCCTCAGCATCCTCTGCGATTTCTCCAATAGCAATATTGTCACTAATTTCCTCGTCAATATTTTCCTTCTTCCCCTGAAAGCCGTCCTCGACGGGCTCCTCAGTTTTACTCCCCCTCCGAATATCAATTTTCGTAGGGGTTAATTTCAATTTAACATGTTTCTCCCCTCGAATACCCTCGACATTCCTTGTCTGATTCTCCTCGAGATTTTCACTGGCAATTCCCCCCAAATTGGCTGGAGTCCCCGTCACATTCAGACTCTTTAAAACTTCATAGTTAATTTTTGTTGAAATTCGTTTCTCCTGCAACATCTTCTCAATGGCCTCCCCAGCACTACTAGCTGGTCCACTCTTCTTCTTCCCCCCAGTTTTTCGTTTCTTCTTCTCCGGCTTGCCCTCCTCCTTCTCCTTCAACCTCTTCTCCTCTTTCTCCCTTTGTTGCTCCAGATAATTTGCATTGACTTTGTGCCACAAATTGGACTTCATACTGGCCTCCTTCTCAGTCATAATATAACTATCGAGTTCCTGATCATCAACATCAGTCATATCAATCTCTCCATTTTCATTTTCAAACTCATCGCCACCATTTCTCTCACTCGAATACGACTCATTAATGGACAATCCGAGCCCCATCGAAGCAATATCTGGTCCCAGCCCAACATTTTCTGAAGATTTTCCCTTCTCATTTCCAAAATCATCGGGATTACCCTCCAAACAATTTTTTATAACATCCATCGTACTCTCAGCAACAAATCTCTCGGCATCCATCTCCTCAAGCCCCTCATCATTATGTCTTCGTTTCTTTCCCTTTCCTGTCCTATACTCCTCCAGTTGTCTATCAATCTCACTCTGCAAATCATCGAATTCAGTGTCAATATTGTCCAACCTCTGCAATCTCTCTCGATCCTTCTTTCGAGCTGCTTTGAACGCCGGTGGATCCTGCTCCTCCTCGAGATCAACGGTCATGAATTCATCAAGGGTCAGAGCACTCGATGGAGTATCTCCAAATTCTATCAGACGTTTTCTCAACGTCGATTCGTGAACTTTAACGATTTTTATGATGTCGTTTGGAGTTCGACTGAACTCATGGAGACGAGCTGCTATTAGCAGAGCAGCACCACAGAGTCCAGAGGGTCGTCTACCACTGTGAATACTATCCCTCATCATTCTCTGAAGTAATCTCTGCGCTGTGTTCGATACCTCATTCGTCTTATCGCCAAATTCCAACTTTAGGGCGTACTTCATTATGAAGAGGCAAGGATCCATCGAAGGTATATTAATGCACAAAGCATTTGTGAACTTCAGATATGTCCTTCCCAACTCGTGCACATCGATTTGCAGGATATCACTTATGTCAATTAACAGATGGGGAGTCTCCTCGGTTCTGCAGGTGATGTAGACACATGCAGCATGATTGTGGGCGTGCTTTCTACCTCGTGTTAAATTCCTCGACAATGCCATTTTGTAGAAATTAACAGATGTCTCGATGTGACGTTGATTTAACCGAAGTTGTTGGCACAAGTGGGCAATACCCTTACGAGCATTTTGGATTGTTATGTCACGTGATTCCTTTCCATTCACGTGATATGCTGCACCAAAACCTGTTGCACCACCTGTACTATCGTTTGCCACAAATTGTCCGATCATTGTCATGTTGCCGGAGGGACTCTCCTCGAAGGCTGTCTCGCTGACGATTCGTTGGTCCTCGAGGACAACACCACATGCTGTGCACACAGCATCTCCACGGGCTGGATCTGTCTCGATTTCTGTTGACCCACAGTTTTTGCATTTTCCCGACATTTTGCTCTTCCAATTTTCAGGAGTGAAGTGCTTTTGGTGATTCTTATTTTCGTTATGAAGCTGCAGAGGAGAACGTGAGTATTAACAAGATATCAAGTCGATTTCAGAAGATCGGAAATTATTTACCTACTATTTATTTAGAAGTTTGCTTTTAATGATGATAAGGTCACGATTAAAAAATCGAACACTTCCAGAACGTTGTCGACATTTGTGTACATTTAGATTGACAATTACAGGTTAGGAGAGCCACAGTAGATTTGCAATGTTTTTTTTTCTTCCTTCTGAAGTTACCTGGCACATGTCTCTCGTGAATTTGAGGTTAGGTGACGGAGTCATTCGGCAAAACAAAGTGAATGCCACTGTAAACTAATGGATTCTCTGAACAACAACAATAAGATATTATCATTTTATTATTAATAGATATTCTGCCAGTACTAGTTGCCAGTGAGGAATAAGGACTAATGCTCTCTGTTGCTTATTATTGTTTAAATTTTGGATTTCACTCTATTACCTTCAGTGGCTAGTGAAGTTTGTTTACATTTACAAAATTGTAAGGATAATTTGAGGATGCTGCATTTAATTGCGCATGCAATTGATAAAGGCCCGAGAACTGGGGATGTCAAAATCAGTCAAGATGTGACATTTTCACAAATGGGTCTGTCTCAGAGTGTGTTAGATGGTTTGTTGAATTGTGGATATGAAAAACCGTCTCCAATTCAGCTGAAAGCTATACCTGTTGGTCGATGTGGATTTGGTAATATCAAACCTCTTTTCTTATTACTCCATTGAAAAATTTATTATTTAGAGAGAATAACGCATGATTCGCCTTTCAACATGTCCTTAATTACATTCAGATTCCATCATCAAGGCCAAATCGGGAACCGGAAAAACCATTGTTTTTGGTGTTATCGCCCTGGAAATGATTGACATTAAATTGTCATCAGCTCAGGCGATAATTTTGGCCCCCACACGAGAAATAGCATTACAAATTTCCCAAGTTCTCGAAGCAGTGGGTGCTGAAATCAAAGGTCAGGGACAATTTCACTGGTCCATAGAAAAATTCAATGATAAAGAGGTCAAACGATTTTGTCAACTCAACTCTTAACAAAGTTGTCGAGGAATGTTGTCAAATCTAATGTATTCAAAATTAAAAACCCACCGATAGTCAAAATTGACTTGAATCGTTGTCCACTTTACTCCTGAATTATTTCAAAACACTAATTGATGTGAAACATTCAGGACTGCGGGTGCAGTGTTTTATTGGTGGAACATCAGTGGAAAGTGATAAGAATAAAGCCAATAATTGTCACATTGTGGTTGGGGCCCCAGGTCGGGTCAAGCATCTAATTGATAAAGGATTTCTCAAGGTGGACAGTGTACGACTCATGGTACTTGACGAGGCTGACAAATTGATGGATATCAGTTTTCAATCAGATGTCAAGTAAGTAATCGAAAATAAATAAAGGAATAACCAAGATAATTATCGTGATAATTTTTTTCGGTAGTTATATTTTTGCCAAATTACCGAAGAACAAGCAATTCATATCGTCCAGTGCAACCTATCCCGACGACTTGGACGTATTTTTATCAACGTACATGATATCACCAGTCATGTTGACCCCTGATGATAAGGGTTCCATTCTAATTGGCCTCAAGCAATTCATTACTATTGTTCCATCCCACCCGAATACTATGAAACAGGTAAATTTTTGTTTGTATAGAGAGTCAATAAATTCATGAACAAATTCGCCTATTTCTCCTTTTGTTGCAGATACAAATGAAAGTGGAAGAATTGATAAAAATACTTGCAAAAGTTCCATTCAAACAATGTTTAATATTCTGCAACTATCAAACAAGGTAAAATGGCTCACTACGCGTCAGTTTTCAATAAATATCCAGAAATTGAAGGCGGATAGCAAAATTTTTGTCATTGCCTTTTATCTATAGCGAATTGAGAGCTACATAAAAGGTTATTACAAAAATTTCGATTGCTCCAATAGATTAACAAAAATTCTTCGAAAACTCTGTCAAGAGATAAGTCGACTTAAACCGGCTTATCAGTTCATTATTTTGTTACTTAATTGAATCTCTTTCTAATTTTCTAGAGCTCAATCAATTTGCAATCGTGTGAATAATGGAGGATTCTCGTCGACGTATATCATTGGAAGTCAAGAGATGAAAAAACGCATCGAGACAATAACAAAATTGAAAAACTCCCAGTGTAGAATTCTATTCACGACTGACTTGACAGCTCGAGGAATTGACGCTGAGAATGTCAATCTGGTTATAAATTTTGATATACCAAGTGATGGAGCTACGTATCTCCATCGAATTGGTCGATCTGGTCGTTATGGATCTCATGGAATTGCTATTAACATAGTATCAGAATTTGAATTGAAGAAATTCAGAAATCTCATGCACGCCGTGGGGGGAGAGAACTTTTCACTTTTAAAAATGCCCCATGAATATCCTCAGAATATATGGACAACTGATGATTCAACTTATGAGAGAATTTTTGCAGAGCCGGAAATGATGACAATTGATAAGGATTCGGATTCTCCAATTACGAATTCAGTTACGCCTGAAGTATTTTCCGACGAGGAAAATACTTCAGGCTCCTCCACCCTCGATCATCTGAATGGCAAATCCGTCGTCAACCTCAGTGAGCAATGCAGAAGGTTCCAAGAGAACTCGAATCCCAAGGAATCACAAAATCTCACTGCTCTCGTGAAAGAGCTCTTGGACGACTACAAGACTGGCAATTTAAAAATTCGCGAATCATTGGAAATGAAAGAATCACCAAAACTTGAGATTCTTCAAATAAAATCTTTACCAGATGAACCTTCCCAATATCAATTGCTGAATGATAAAGTGACATTTTCAGTGAGTCTGTTGCCAGATGCGGAGGAGTCCAATGTTGATGATTTGTTGGAATTCTTGGATTATGATATTACCGTGAAGAAAGGTGAAGAGTCATCAGCTGTTTTAGAAAATACTGAGACTTCAGATGATTTTGAAAATTCTCAAAACGTTGAGTTTTCTATAATTAATGACAATGGTGATGCAGGAGTTAATCAGACCTCCTCCAACATTGACCTCTCTCTAGAACATAATTCTTCTCCTGTTCTCTCCCAAACAATTGAGAAGAAATCTGTGGAAGCTACTGATACTAGTAGAGCCAAAAAAGTTAAACGATTCAGAGAGATTTCCAAGTCATCCCCCTGGACTGTTCATCCATCAAGTGTCCAAAAATATTTCAATTCTAGCGCACAATCTCATCGTAATAAATACTTTGATAACAATGTTGATCACTTTGCCAATGTTGACCCCACGAATTCGGAGACAAGTGATTTTTATTATGTAAAAAAACAATGTCACAAGAGTATTGATGAATTTTTCGACGGTCTCAGTTTTGATACTCAACTTCTCCATTTACAGGAATATCTGTCGTTAATTTTGGATTGAGAATAAATGGAATCAGTATTATTCAGACAATGAACCTTCATTTTTATACTGTCGTTTTCCAATGAATCTAGACACTTAAAATTATTTTATTCCTCACTATATGATGAAGTAAGATTAATATCAATTTGAGAAAATACGAATAAATCACCGGAACTACTCGATTTCACTCGATGAGTGAATAAGGCTTAATTGACTCGATTGTTGCAACGAATATTCAAGTACAGAAAAACAGATTATATCCAATAGCTGTTTATTACTGATTACTTAGACATAAAAACATGAAAATCATCAGGATAATATTGCTCATCATTCCTCATTTACTGTGAAAATATATCTTCTTTGCTTTTTTCGGTTAATTAGACCAGGCGAGGGTTACTAAAATCAGGAATCCTAATCCAGTGGAATAATTCGACGTTTTGAACGCAATTGACCCAACTCTTAACCATTAAGATTGATACCTGATCTTTTAATTCAAAATCATAAAGAATATTTTTGAGTTGATTTTATCTCTAGAAGCTGATGAAAGCTTTGGTAAAAGTATGTTCAATTTCTCAAGCGGTTAAGAGAGTTTAGATAATATCTTTTATCCGAATTTAGTTGTTTTTCTAGGCTTACGATGCCCACGCCTCTAATTGCTTGAGGTCTTCGTCTTCCTCCACAGCTTTCGCTTCTAAAAAAAAACAAGAAATTTAATAGTCTGACCAGCGGAAATATTTCAAAAGAGAGAGGATACGTACTTGTCTTTTTAGGTGGTACCACAGGTTCTGTTGATGCAGGAACTGCAGGGAGCTCGGCAGTACCTTCAACACCCAGTAACTCCTCGTCAAGTGCCTCCTGTTCCAATTCCTCTAGCTCCTTCTCAAGCTCGTCCTCGTCGATATCGTGGCCAAAGGCGACTGGATTCGATATCGCATCAGATATTTCTTTGGCAACGTCTTGCTGCTCCGCAATATCGTCCATCATATCATGTACTTGATCGACATCCCTGAAATATAACGATTCAAATCAGTTTGAACTATTCCGAACATGTTAATGGTCTCAAGACTTGAAACGTGCAAATATCTAGACTTGTATTAAGACTTTCTAACCAGAGTTGATTTTTTTAATTTTGGGTGGGATGAAAAATTTGGAAAAATTAAATAGATCTTACATGTGAAGATGAGCAGCTTTGAGAGCATCAGCTGCATTTTTCATAGTTTGTAATACAGTTGTGTTGGTGTTAGCGCTCTCCAGTGCTTCTCTTTGCATCTCAATAGTTGATAAAGTGCCATCGATTTGTTGTAATTGTTTCTCATATCGCTTCTTTCGTTTGAGAGCTTGAATTGCAGCTAAAATAAATCATCACAGATTATTATTGCAATTGTCCACCAGTGATGACACGAATAATTGATTTATTTGGTCTGAAGAGTTGTCGCGGGATACAATCATATAATTTCACGAGTGAAGTGGTAAAACGGGATAAGTCAATTTATGTCTTGATGGGGTTTTCGAAGAAGTTTGCTGAATCCCTGGAACCTTGGAAATGTATGTGCTAACCTTTTTCATTGCTCTCAACTCGTTCTACAAAAAAGACCTCAACAAAAATATTGTCATCCTCCTTACATTCTTACATATTCATTAAAACCTGATCAACAGGCAAAATTGACTCAAATCTTTTACCACTTCCCTTCTGATGGAATTTCCAAGGTCTCTCTGGACGCTGTATCACAGAGTGAATCAAATATTGGCAGTTTTAAGTGGTTAATTGTTCGTCTAATTTCAGAGCAATGTATGCATGCCAAATTCGTCATTAGAAAAAAAGACAGACTAAATACAAAAGATCTCGACAATAAACTCTATCAGATTTGGTGTCTGTCAACAGTCACGTCATAATAATGTCTGACTCAATCTCATTGGAATGTTTACGATATCAATATACTCTCTACCCTCCCCGGCCAATTTAACCCTGATAAAAGTACCTCTCTTATTTTTGGTGCCATTCTTCTTCGCCGTCACAATCTCCTGTTCAATTTTACCCTCGAGGAAATCCTGTTTTTTAATCAGCATTTCCTCTGTTTCACGCAATTTTTGTATTGCTTCGGCGGTGGTTGGCCCTGCAGGCTCCTTTTTTCCACCAAAAACTTTACTGAAGAAACTCATTTTTGATTTTTTACTTCCGTATAATCCCCTAGACACACGCACAATTTATAATTCACTAATTGTCATGTAACGTCAATCCTTGAAATTCCGTATGTCGTAACGCAAAATTCAGGTGAAATTTTATTCTAGATGTCTGCCATTTGTCAAATACGCGAACAAGGGAGTAAATACGTCATGGTCAGAATCAAGTGTGTTTTCCTAGAGAACGAGAAGACCCCAGGTTGCCATCTTCTGTATTTAACTGGAAACTGATCACTGATATCAACTGTAAATAATACGAGGTTGATCCCTGTCCTACCGACTCTCTTTGACCGACAGCGACGTCATTATAGTGTAACTGTTGTCTTGTAGAGCTGACCCAATCGTTCCAGCTTAATTTTCACAAGTCTTGAAAGCGCGTTGTGATGATTTCAAGTGTCAAACGCACTTCAAAATAATTCTAGGAGTCTCCCGAATGCACTGAATAATCGTGGAATTTGTGCAATTGCAGTAAACAATTGATAATTGTGGATAATGGAGACAATTAATAAACTCGAGAGTGACATATTCGATGAGAGTGAGTTTCAACTGTCCCCGGATCTCGAGGATGACGTCGTCCAAGAGGTACTCAGAACTGGAACTGATTTGCGTCAGTACTCGAGACAGATTGAGAAGGAACTGAAGGAAGTAGAGAATAAGAGCATTCAGGATTATATCAAAGAGAGCCAGAACATCGCCAGTTTGCACAATCAGATTTCAGCTTGTGACAATATTTTGGAGAAAATGGAGTCAATGTTGATTGGCTTCCAAACAGATCTGGGTAGCATCTCCACGGAAATACTGAATCTCCAGAGACGATCGATAGCCATGAGCCAACAGCTGTCCAATAGGCAGTCAATCAGAGGTCCATTGAGTCAATTCATTGAGGATATGACCGTATCTGAGTCCTTGATAATGGGCATTATGGAGTGTCCAGTGACAGATAAGGATTTTCTTTCTCACCTGCAGACACTCAATCACAAAATTAATTTCATCAAAGAGCAGAGCTTCAAAGAGGCCAAATCAACTGTCGATGTTAGGGACAATGTCGAGAAATTGAAGATCAAAGCAATGGCCAAGATAAGAACTTATTTGCTGGAGCAGATATATAAATTTCGCAAGCCAATGAGCAATTATCAGGTGCCCCAGAATAACATGTTGAAGTACAAATTTTTCTTTGAATTTATACTTGCTAATGAGAGAAATGTTGCTGAGGAGATTTGTGGCGAGTATGTTGATACAATGAGTAAAATTTATTACTCGTACTTCAAGAGTTACTCATCGAGACTGATGAAGTTGCAATTCGAGGAGAAACCATCGAAGGATGATCTGATGGGGGTAGAGGACAATGTTGGCAGAGGAATATTTCACAAGACAACGTTGAAGCACAGGGGAACGGTTTTTTCTATTGGAACGAGGGGTGAAGTGTTGGGTAGCCAGCTGGAGGAGCCGATCATTGTTCCTCATACGGCGTCGAAAATTAGGTATCATTACGAGGCACTGTTCAGAAGTGAGCAATATGCTCTCGTGGACAATGCCTGTCGTGAATATCTATTTTTAACAGAATTTTTCAAAGTCAGGGGAGCACAGGCTATGGACATATTCAATCAGGTGATGGGGAGTACTCTGAGTCTGATGCAGAAAAATTTACAATCATTCGTTGACGACTGCTATGACACAATTGCCCTCTTTCTGTGCCTCCATTTGGTAATGAGATATCAGATGACGTGTCATAAACGTGCTGTGCCAGCACTTGACAAGTACTGGGACAATTTGACAGCCATCATATGGCCAAGATTTTATACTGTCTTCACATTGAATATACAGAGTATCAAGGATTGTGATCCACTGAAGTTTCAGAAAGAAACGGGACCACATTATGTGAGTGATGAGAAAATTAAATCAATAAATCAAATTGAATTTCATTAATTCTGCATTCTCGTTACATTAAATAATTGAAACATAGATTGTGTTGAATACATATAGGGGTTCTCGTTATTTCAAATTTATGTCGTAAACGAGTAATTTTGGAGAAAAATTGCATAAAATATTTTTTCTCTAGAATTTCATCGTCTTAAAAAAATTTCTTCTGACAATTTCTCCTAGAGTTTGTCGTTTACGAGATAAATACGAAATTGTGAGCCTAGTTTGACAAGTTTATTGAAAATCTTTAAAAAACATTTGTTTTGCATCAGATTACTAGGAGATATGCAGAATTTTCAGCAGCAATGGTCGGAGTTGGCGAGGGATTCCCGTGTGAGGGGGCAAATCAACTTCTAGCCGAACTACGAGAGGCTGTTCAGTGTTATTTACTTAGAATGGCTGCAATTTTTACAAATAGAACTCAGCAGTTGGTGTTTCTCATCAATAACTATGATCTGGTGCTCGGCGTGCTAATGGTGAACTTAAAACTCATTAATAAATTTATAACATACAGTCGAGACTTCATATAAAATACATTGACAAATTAATTTTAATGTGATTGACAGAATTATTGTTTTTCTCTCACTATAATGACTCCAATAATTGATGATGAATATTTTATCAATTTCCTAGGAGAGAACACGAGATAATTCCAAAGAAGCTGAGAGTTTTCGTGAGCAATTGAACTCTCGTTCCTCCGAGTACGTGGAAGAGGTACTGTCTCCTCATTTTGGTGGTATAATTCAACTGGTGAAAGAATCCGAAGCTATGGCTGAAAAAGGTTTAACTGAGGATTTGAAGCGTCAAGAGCCACGATCACTCGATCTCGTACAGTCATTCACGAATAATTGGAAACGTTCACTCGAGGAGATCAACCGTGAAGTTTTAAAATCATTTCCAAATCTGGTGTTGGGAGCTGCACTTGTACAGAGAGCTATGACACAACTTGTTCAGTACTATCATCGATTGCATAAGATTCTCCCTGCGAATGCCAGAGCACAGTTGACAAATATTCATCACATCATGGTTGAGATAAAAAAATATAAAACTAATTACTAATTACTGAATTCATAGCATCAATGAGATTGATCACTCTTTATTTATAAGGTCTACAATTTTTAATTTGTTAATAAAGGAATATTTGATTGAGAGGTTATCAACTGTATAGCTGGAATTATATTTTCAAATAGACACCGAATTAATGATTTCTTCGAGATGAATTTCAATCAACCCAAATTAATTACAGTCCGCCTCTCTACCAATTTTTAAACCATTTTATAACAAAGCCAATTTAATAATAATAGATGGGAAAGAAGAACAAGAAGAAGAAAATGTCATAAACAAGAGAGAAACACAAAAAAAGTTTGAATGTAGATTCTCCGATAAATAAATTAAAATTAATGTTTAAAAATTATCCCCCCCCTCTTTGCTGCCCTCTCACTAATCAGCTGATCATTCCCTCCCCCGCACAATCATCCATTCCCCACCCATTCACAGGAATCCCCGCGTTTCTCCGATGAAATGAGTCGTACTATGTCAACATCTTCAGCTGTAGCAATAGAAATGCTCAAAAAAAATATCTGAAAATATTCTCCATTCACTAATCCTTAGGATGATATAGATCCGGTGACATTCCGGTTCGATCTGAATTCCCGCCGAGCGCAGCGAGAGAAAAAAAGTCGTTGAGGGCCTGTTTTTTCAGTCAGTACCACGTCAGGCGTTCGGGGCGACTGGTGTATTCGTCAAATCGTAACGAGAAAGTCAACAAAATCGGACATCTCGAGATTTGCAATAATTATTCTTTCGTTTATTTATTCAGTGGAGTTGAGAGTGAATTGTGAAGTTTATGGAGTTGTGAAGTGAGGACAATTGGACTGAGGGTTACCATGACGTTTTGGAGATAGGATGAAGCTCTTCCGCGTCTACTGGACTCTCCTCCTCATCTCTGTCGTGTCCAGGTATTAATTTGAGGTTTTTATCACTGATTTTGGGGGACTACTTTTTGGTTTTTGGGAATGAGACGGGGTTGGGCATGGGCAGTGGAGATTTTTGGATTTTGAGGTTAGAGAAGCCCCGGAAGGCTTGAGATGTGAGACTGACGTGGTCATTTTTTATTGATTGAATCTACGTGGGAATGAAAATTAATTGAAGAGGGGTCAGGATGTAAATGGTTGATTAATGTGTTTTTTTTGTGAGGGAGAAATTGGGAATTTGGGGGGAATTTTGCCTGGCGAGAGGGATTAATTAGAATGTGGGATTAATTTGTCGCTTCCAAATGCTTCAGTAATTCTCGTTTTTTGAGGGTTTGAAATCGTTTTTTTTTCGCTAAAACTGTCAATTTATTTATTCTTTGTATTTTTAATTATAATACTGGTACCCACTGATCCACTGAAAGTTCACGAATAGAAAGTAATTTTTCCTTAATTGTGGAAAAAACGTTTTTTGATTTGCAATATTATATTCTTTCTGTCTGTCATATGTCCACAGTTGCCTTTTATTCATAATTGTCGCCTCCGAGAGTGCCCATGGCCCCCGCCAAAAACACCAGCTCAGTCAAATCAAGCTGAGAGATAATATCACAGTCCAAGAAGGAACAAATACTGCAACTGAAATTCTAGATGCTCTCAGTATTTTACGTGAGGAAAATCATGAAGACGCAATCGACAAGACTGACACGCTCGAGGAGAAGTCCGAGGTAATCTCCATTTCCTCATGTTTCATTGAATTAATTTTTTATTTTGCATTTAATAATGCAAAGATCAATTCCGCAAATATTGACTGATAATTTGTCTTTCAGGGGGAGAATGCATCGAAGAACCAAGAAAATACAAGGGATGGGAAATTGGATGGGATCAATGAGAGTCTCACACAACAGCCGAATTTATCGCAGGGGTAAGTCCTTCAGATGTAGTTTTTATTTATATTTTTACTTAGATTTATCAGAAGAAACACAATTTTCCGATTATGAAATCCAAAATATGAAGAAAATGATGAAAATGTTTTCCAAAAAAGTTTCATCAACAAACTCTAATGTTTTGCAAAATGGATTCAGTAAAAGTTTTTTTGGTTTCTTACTTTTTATTAGCTAATAATATATCATCAGAAATTAATATTGAGCTCGCGATAAGTGAAAGAATTTTATTTCAGAAGAATAAAGTAAGAATAAGGTATTTCTCGATGTGTAGCGAATTCCAAGCGAAATTCAATATTGAAACAATCGCCGTTTAGCAATGTAATGACTTGTACTTATGATAAATGTGGATTCAGTAGTGGGAGAACGGGGCTCACGTAGTCACGTGGATTCCGCTGCCGGATAAACCGAGTTCAGGGGACGTGACGTCAATATCCGACGTTCATTACCTGTTCCTTATCATAATTATATTCTAATTTCGATAAGGAAATCATATTCGTATCAAATTACGAATTTCCGAAAACCGAGGAAAATGGAATCAACCGATGCGGAAGAGGAAGTGGGGAGAAGACAAACAGTTATCCCTCGTTGACATTTTTCAAAGGTTATTAAAAAATAAACATTTGGTGATGTGAAACGATGAAGAAATCCAAAAACAAAGTCGCCAGAATTTCCCATCAAATTTTTCGGGTACTTAAAAGAAGTAAACCGCCCCCTGCCCTCCTTAACAAGGAAATTCATCGACCAATCAATTCGTCATCGATGGTAATTAAATGCTGAGTGAATTCCGGGAAATTCCCTCTCCAACTGTACATAAGCTTGCTAAATTATGAGCTTCATAATCTGTGATTATCCAACTGACATTTCAGAAAAAAATATTCAGTTACTTCGCAATAGTTCTCCCGATAGACGTCATACAGATATTTTCAGCGAATACTCCAACAAATTCTTATCTCCTAGCATTCAAAACTGAATATTTTTCCAACAGTAATAATTTTTTTTTCTCATTCTTCACTACTCAATTATCTTATTTTTATCGTATTTTTCATATTTCTAAATGTAATTGTTATAATTGCAAGGGGCCCACAATTTTTTGGCAGTTACTTACCCACTCTCCGGACATTCATCTCGTTCTCATTCTCCACATAAAAAAATTCTTTTCAATTTGAATTCCAAATTTGTCTTTGCAATATTTTGCCGCGATGGCGAATTACTCTCGATTATCCTGTCGTCACAATCGAGGGTCACGCATCGATCATCGACTGGTGACTAGCGCACGTTTTTCTCGCTAAATATAGAAATTCGCATGCCTAGACAGTAATAGAGTGTTTTTATAAAGCACGTGGATATCTAACGTATCTATTACGGTCTCAAATATCGTGAAACCTGTTTATTGACAGGTGCAGGGAATGGTCAACCGTGAATTATTCCATTTGAAAACGTAGCATTTAATTCCATAAATAATTTAGGAGTGAAGTGGTAGAACGATTTAAGACAACGTTCATTATTCGTCAGTTTTTAATGAATACCAATTAATGTGATAGGAATAGCAAAATTTTTGTTAAGCCCTTTTTCGTAGAACGAATTGAGAGCTATAAAAAATGTTATTGCTAAAATTCCGAAAGCTCCATTAGATTTGGAGAAATTTTTCGAAAATTCTATTGAGAGATAAAAACGTGGTCTCCTTGATTTTCCGAGGGTTTGCAAAAAAAAAAGTGATTGCGAATCAAATAAATTAGTGTTTTCTCAGGCCTCGGCCTTCCTCCAAAGATTATTGAGTTTAATGAGATTATTTATTGAATTCTCCGACTTGGTGAACATTGGAGCTGTTCTCACCTGAGCACGAGGAAGCCGCAGAATACTTATTCAGACATGGCTGACCAATAATAGGAATATTTGCGAGCACTGGTGGACGAATGTCAAGGTCACCAAGAAGCCCCGATGATTCTCGTGCCACGCGGCCAGCAGACCGATAATACCGAATGACCGTTGACTGTACGGACGATTGTCATCCGTGTACTCGTACCCGTTTTCCTCGACTCATCCTTTCGGCGCCGCACAATTATCGGATTTTTTTTAAGCAGATTTTTCTTGTCTCGATGTGGCTTCTGTTAGTATTTTCCTTCCTCAAGTGTAAATAATAGGGAGTGTTATCAGATTCGTCGGTTTTTATACAGTCTTTGGTAGGGCATGAGGAATCGCCGACTATTTGCCAGGGGTTGGCCAATCTTGGCGAGAATTGGGCCAGTATCGGCCTACATTGGGTCATTTCTCAGCTCCTTCGCAGGTAATCTTTCTTTTTTGAAATTTGAAAAATTAAAAAGAAAAACTTTTAGAGCATTACATTACATTATTTATTTTCTCTTGTATTCTTCTTCTGCATTTGCAACGGAAAATGCATTTCGGGCCCCAGATAATTGGAATCTTAACATTTTATAATATCTAATATTTGTATATTCACATGGGATTTATTTTTCGAAATAATATGTCGTAATTCAGTAGTAAACTGGAACAACGAGGCAGCCGCAATTTTGCAAGGGGTAGTCTTCGATCAATAAATGATAAATTAACGGAGATATCGAAATTTTTCTTATAACCTTTTTGGTACAGCAAAGGGTGAACTGCAAAAGAGATTCTCCATAAAGTTTTGCTACCTCTCTTCTTTTACGAGATATTCAACGATAACATCCCAAGTAAAAGGCTCCGGCTTCCGCTTATCATTTCGTTTTTTTTCTGCACTAAATTCTAATGATAGAGCCTCGAAAAGAGATTTACGTAAAAAAATTAGGAAATGAGAGAGAGAATTAAATGTCCATACGTCGAGTGGCTAATTTTGAATTAGGAGGCAATTGAATTTTGTAAAAATCAATGCATTTTTTAATTCGCGTAAAATGCTAGGAAATTGGAACGTTTCACACAGGACGCCCAGTATGAGACATCATCTCACGAGACTGGACAAAACATTAACCACTAGGAGTTGAATCCTACAAACGTATTTGGTAGTTTTGAAACGTGTTAGGAACCAGTTTCAATGTGTCAGATGATTTCCCGTCCAGTCAAGTACTTTTTCACCGGGTGAGAAAAAGTTCCTCCTATCTAGGGCAGAACTGTCTCCATTCGCTGCACTCTCATGAATGTAATGGAGATAGTGAGACGATTAATCGATGAATTATTAGTTGTCAGTCAGTAATACACGGATCACAGATTTTCACTGAAATAATCCAAGTATTTATTACAGTTGACGCTAATACGAGATTTTTGCTTTATTTTACGTTTACTCGTGTCAATCAAAAAAGAAAAAATTATAATTCGCGATTACGAAATTGTAGCCGAATTTTATATTCAAATTACAAATATATCGAGAATGAATAAATAAATGATATCAGGGCACATGAATTTTTCAAATGAAATATTTTGAATTTAATAAATTTTTGTATTTACGATTTTGCAATTATTTATTAATTTCAGAGGAATTTTCAGTTGGATTTTCAACAGAAGCTGATTGTGCAAAAGCCACTATTCAAATTAGTGGACAGTAATTAATACTGCATCGATTTATTTACTGATTGTGTGTGTGTGGGGCAGGGGGAGGGGGGAATAAAAACATCGATTGAAATAACATTTTGCCGTTGTTGATTTGAATTGGATTCATGTAATTGAAAACGTCTGCGTCGGCTGGGGATGTTGCGATTAAACGAACTGCAGAGAATTTTTATATTTCGAAGAAAACAATCAAGAATTGAGAGGTAGGCTCGGTTCAAGAAATTTTAGTCTCAAGTCAATTGTAGATTGGCATTCGATTCGCTGAATTTTCTATCTTATAATTGAAAGATTTTCGTCGGTGTTAAGGTTCTTGATTAATTTTTGGTTTTGATTGATTTTTTTTTTGGGAGGTTTAATCACTCGCCTTCGGCTCATGATATAAACCTCCCACTCGCCAAAAAAACATTTTTTTTTCACTTGTTACGAAATATACTATTTCAAAAAGATTTTTACAGTCATCACAGAGGGAAAAATTTGGCCACCTAATTCAAATCGCACTGAATTTAACAGACTTTAAGTTATAAAAAAAAACTGAACCACAAAAAAAATCTCATGTTTGAATGGAACAACCAAAAAAATCGGAAGAAATTTGAATCAAAATTTTAATCAAAATTGGCAAAGGGAGCCCCAGGTTGGCGCATTTGCCATGAAATCCCTCATATTGAAATCTGCGATGGGTATGGCATACGCCCATTGGCGAACGCGCCTGTTTTTTAGCCCCTCCACCCACTTTTGTATTGCGGTTTTCAGTACTTGCGACTTGTTCGGGCTTCAGTCATTCTAGTGGCGCTCACGCGTCCACTGCTTTATCACTTAGCCGGCCTGATAATGGAACTTATCATCACATTCCGGTGGTGTTAATTTCCTCCGATGAAACTTGAGAATTTTGGAGAGATGGGACAGAAAAAAATCCCCGAGTTGTGATATAAAAATACTCAATTTTTCTTAATCTTCGATTTCACTTCGATTCGATGAACTAGAACTCTCCCGTCAGTGAGGACTCATCATTTCAACAATTTCGAGACAACATATGGACAATGTGGTTCAAATATTTTACTCAGTGTCACTCAATGTTTTTTTATCAGTGAGAAGTGATGTCAATATTTTCAGCCAGTGGCATAACAATTGCTCATAATACGGAGACCACTCAATAAACAAATGGACTTGAAGGTTTTTGAGAAAATAATAAAATGGGAAATTGAGTTGGAAGTATTTATGACCGCTGCAGGGAATATTTCTTCGGCGAATTTTCTTTTTTGCGCTGTAATCCCGTTCCGAGTGATTAAAACCGTTAGTAGATTTCTGCTGGTTTCAATGGTTTTTAAAAATTGACATTAGGGAATTGTCGGAGGGGAGAAGGGATTTCTATTTAAATTCAGGAATTTTTTTTTTGCTTTTTTTTGGGTTGAGGAGGAAGTCATTGAGATAATTGGAGATATAATGCCATTAATTTCTGCTCCCTGCAACATAATACGGATTCTCGGGTCGCGTGTCTACTATTTTTAAGTTCAGTAACTGTTTTAGAATGGGACATTCAAATGTCCCAGAAAATAGTTGTTGCACAGGTGGTTGGTTGCCCTAACGTTCAAATGAAAATTGTCCAGAGATATTTCAAATCAATATTTCAGAATTGAAATATCAATTCTAGTATTGAGGAATTAGAATAGCTCAACTCATAAACAATTCTTTTTATTTTTGAGGATTTTTGTTGGTTTGATTGTTCA
Organism: Psyttalia lounsburyi; assembly: GCA_030522865.1. Classification (NCBI taxonomy): domain Eukaryota; kingdom Metazoa; phylum Arthropoda; class Insecta; order Hymenoptera; family Braconidae; genus Psyttalia; species Psyttalia lounsburyi. Next base: position 40,699 of record JAPYZN010000085.1, read on the forward strand.
ATGAAAAAAAATGAAATTTCCGAGGGACATTCAGTCGGAAATTTATTAACATCTTGTCTCCAATAACGACTCGTCCATTAAAAATTAAATTCCAATGACTGCTAATGGCACAAAAACTGGGAATGTTTTTTTAAAAGCAGAAATAGGTAAAAAAATGCCGCTTTATTTGAAAAATCCACTGACTGCTCGAGGTACTGCAGAAGCACGTTAAATTATTACAACAAAAAGTATGACATTGTTGCAATTAACACAATTTATTACTGCACTTCAACTCTCCTCGTATTTATTTGTTAAATAAATATCGAGTGCGAAAATAGAGGAGGCGAAAATGGCAAAAATTCCGCTTGCCAGCATTTGATCCAAGTATTGGTCGATGCTGGGTCCCAGGGTATTCCTGTCGTACGTATCGTAATTGTGAAGAATTACTGCGCCAGCACTCAAGGTCAGGAGAGCTCCCAATACCGCAAAGCACATTGCCTGAAGATAAAAAAATTAATTAAACCATTAGTTAATTAACGTTAAAGAAATCCGTACGAATGAATTTTCTTTCACGTGAGAACCCTCAAAGATTTCGAGTGAAAAATTAATTAAAATTCTTCATCCTTATTTTTTGTTTTTAAGGATTTGAGACATTTGCAGGGGATCTCCTGTAAAAATTGAAGATTAAATAATATCTTGGATTGGAGACTGAAATATTCTTTAATACATTAATCCAACTGAACTTGTATTCGGAAAGCCGATTTTTTGCGTAAATAAATTATTTTTGTTTCGGAAGTCTGGGCGAAATCTCTTAGAGAAAGCTTTAAACAAAGACGGATTTCAAAAACTTTTTCTTTTCTCTCGGTTTAAGCGTAATCGTCTTACCATATTTTTGACCATTTTCTCGCCGCACAGGTAACACAATATGACGATTGCATTGATCATTATGTAGCCACATAATGCTAGGTAAACGAGTCCTTTGCAGTTGTTGTCACTCATCATGTTTTTTCCATAATTGATGGGATCGATTATTAGTCCCAGGGAAATGACGCAGAATATCTGAGGATGGCCGAATTAAATTGTCAAATTGGCATATCAAAATGGCGGAGGATTCTAGGATCAATAAAATTTTCCTGAAAGCTTCTGACGATTTTTGTTTCTCAATTTTTTCTTCAGGACATCACGAAATTTCCATTTTGAACAACATTTATTTATTAATTAACACAAAAAATCGATAAATTCGAAATTTTCTACAATGATTTTCTGGACGGTCATATCGAGCATAAAAAAAAATCATCAAAAAATATTGAAAATTGTAAAAGTAATTAGATTAAAGTGAAAATTTTTGATGGAAATTCGAAACAAAATGTTCCCGCGTGGAAAACCCCTCGTCATTGAGTATTTGAAGTGCACGAGACATTATTACAAACTATTTCTTACGTACGAGTTCAATAATTTTACAGAAAAACGGCGAGTCCCTGAAGTATCCTCTGAGCCGCGTGCAAAAAGCGGGCGGAGAGTCACTTTCCTTGGCCATTTTTTTCAATTTTTCCCAGCAGTTTTTAACACCACTACCACCACTGAATCTCACTCTGTTCACAAAGATAAGGTAAATAAATAAATGAACTGGGAACAGTTGGAATTGATGGTCCCCCGGATGAAGAAAAATTTCCACACTGAATTTGTGATCTTCAACAGGAGAATCTTTCGACTCAAGTGTCAGAAATATGAGGCGGGGCGTTTTCTGTAACAGTTTAAGTCCCCACTTTCACGGCTATGAGTTCAGAAACGCCTAAGTGCACTTAATTCGTAATTGGGGTAATTTCCAAGCAAGCGATCTCGGGTCACAGTGGAAATGACGATGTGTCAAGTTTTATTTTCAAATGTTACATCCTCTGATTTTCAGTCTAAAAAAAGATTCATCTTGTGTCAGAGAATTAGCGACAATTAACCATGATTTCATGTGAATCTGTAATTCATTTGCTGAAAAATCGTGAGGAGAATATGATGTATTACCGACGAAGTGGGACAACCCTTGACCCTCACCCGCTTGGAATTAGGTGAGAATTTGTTTTTTATGATTTGGGAAAGTTGGAGATTTATGTTTCAATTTTTCTCCGATTTTTTTAATTACTCTGAACAAAATCAGATTTTCTTTAGCTTTTCCTCAGTAACTCGATTTTTATTCAGCTGATTTTCATCTAATCACCCCCAAAAATAAATTGCATCATAAGTAGAACAATCATTATTATTTTATCTTATCCATGTTCAAGCGTTTTTTAGTAGTTCTCTAGAGGCTTGTAATAATTAATCACTCGACAAAAAATTTGAAAAATTTGAATTTTCAGAATTACTTCGCCTTTTATTTTTGTTATCACTTTCCTCTACGTAATATAATGAATTAAAATCAGCTAAACCGAGCCTGAGTTATAAAAAAAATACGAAAACCAAAAAAACCTCCATCTTTGAAATGGACACCCATAAAAATCGGGAAAAAATTGAGACGTTTTCCAAAAAATCTCCATCAATTCTTAAATGAATGAGTGTCAGGGGGTGACTCATTAACCATTGAATACCAACAATAATTTATGAACAATGTTATTTCCTCATTTAATTGTTTACAAAAAATTCTTAAAATTGTAAAAACATCTGTCAATTTCGTACATCTTCTTTCATTAATTGACACATAGAGTGAACCGTGAAAGCTCCTCCTCTTATTTCTCATCATTCAATCAATTGCTTTCTCTCCGTTTACGGTTTGACGTTGAAAATACAATATTTTTGCAACGTACAGGAGAGAACGTCTTCGAACTAATATAAAGGTGCATAATATCACGGGCAATCTCTTTCTCCTTTGATTTATTACTGCAGGCCAATGCAGCACTAGCGATCTGTATTTCTCCGCGATTCCCATATTTTTCCCCTTTTAATGACCAACTTTTCCCCATGAATGGAGAATAAATAAATAAATCATTTATTTATCAATTCAATATCAAAAATACAACATCACAGTTCATTTACAGTCGCAAAATTAAATCGTTTCAATTACTTAAGTGGAACTGAACATAAATTGAAAGTTGAACAATTATATATCTGAGTTCACTTTGAAAAATTAATTCTACCGTAATTTGAAGATGAAGGGAGATTGAGAAATTTTCATTTCAAAAAAATTTCTCATCAGAATTTTCGTTCCCTAGATATTCAGCGTTAAATGATACCAAGAAAAATTCAGGTATCCTAGTTTACCAATTCTCTGGAGAATTGAAGAAGCAAAGAGCAATAATAAAACTGGAAAATTTTATGAAAGCGGATTTATTAGGCGGTTTCGTCTAATCAATGCATAATTTTCGAGAAATTCCCATTCAGAGAAACATCTTTATAATGCCTATAAAATATCAGGATGTAACACATGAGTGTCAACAACATTGTAAATAATATAATGTTTTGAGAAATGAGAGAAAAGTCTCCTTAACCCTGTGGCTTTTAAAAAATTTTTTAATTTAATTGATTTATTATCTTCTCATGTTCAAATGATTTCTTTAAAAAAATCAATAAATGCCCTTTTGTCAAATGTAAATATCAATCGAAATCTCGTTGACATTATCTGAATTTATTATTCCTTCTATCTCATAATTATATTTCAATTAAACAATTGATAAATTTTTAGTCCCAATTTGTCGATAAACTTTGTCCCCAACATTTGATTGCATTTGGAATTCCTAATTTAAAAATTTTATTGCTCTCGTCTCCTCACAATTCCTTGACCCGAAATAATTAAATCCAATTGAACGGGAAAATATCTCCACAATAAAATACTCTCGTTCCCAATTGTAACTGCATTAGTAACCGGGGGGAATTTAATTACTCCATGCGTGAGTGATAACTGCGAGTTGAATGGAATTTTGAAATGGGCAGTCGGTGTGGGAGGACATGGCATCCGGACCAAACTTGATTAAACTAAAATTCGTGAAAGATAAGAGAAAAAATCTGTATAAACTTTTATCGAAAAAAAAAAATCGAATACCATGCGAATTGTTAGTTTGAAATTTCCTCCGACCAAAAATTAACAAAATTGACAACCGAAAATATCTAACGTATTTTTGAATTCTTTTTCAATTAAATCTCAAATATTCGCTTCACTACAAAATATTGAAAAAAAAAACGGGCATTTACAATTTTTTTGAGGCTGATTTTTCCATAAAAAAGATTAGAAATTCATATTCATTAGCTTTTTTATTCAAAGAGCAGAAACAAATGTTCTCCATTTGAGCCTTCTTTTAATTATTGCATAACTAATCTTTAAAAAATCCATCCGCAATCCGAACGAAATTTATAACACATGTCATACAAGTTGAACAATTGGTCGTAAAATCCCACACGCTCAAGCATGTGCAATGACTTCCGATCTGGAATGTTATTATCTTCGCGCTCTTATCGTCCACCTCGTACCCTTATTTTTCCCAATTTTTCGCAGCCAATGTATCCCCAGTGCCAATTCAGATTGCCCGTGGGTCGATTGTATTGCCTCGCCCAAACAGGTTCGCTCACATGCATCACAGGAAGTGTTAGAAAAATATAACAGTATGTGCGAGGGCGAACAGCCGACAAGATTTCACATTCGTTTTAGATTTCCAAGTGTCAGACACTTAATCGGTATATCATTAAAGTCGTCAATCGCTGAATTTTCCTCACTTCATTTCATTTTGTGAAAGACGACAATAGAGCAAATAAACAAAAATACTTTAACAAAAAAAAGCCCGCTGACTGTTGGCCAGGAGTCGGCCAGCATTGGGACTTATTGCAAATTGTTTGTCAAAACATTTCCGTAATGCCGGAAGAAATTTTCCCCGCTTCAACTGCAAATGGTCATTACATAATATAACACTATCTATCATTATTAACACAATAAAAAGTCGAAGAATTCTAATAAGATGTTAATCCCCAGCAACTCTCGACAATCCCCGCAAGTTTTGAGTTTCAAATATCTCAAACGAACACCTGATATCGTCGATGCGACCGGTGAAAGCTCAAACGTAAATCAATTCCCTCAATCCTCCACGAACGTATTCACTTGATAATAGAAACTGCACCACCCGACATTAATCCAGAAGATCAACTCCCGTGACATCCCTATCTCATCATCTAATCAATTACCGTCACTGGATAAAAACACAAAAAAAATCAGAAACACACTTATTTTACCTTTAAAAAAAGTAAAATAAACCCCTCCCCGTCCCCCTCGAAATACCACCGAAGTCGAGTGGAGATGGATTACGACAAGTTCCGGCCACTTTCTATACCTGTAAAGAATGAAATTCACTCGGTACCAGTCATTAAGCAAAAAACCGGTAGTTAATTTCAGCTTTCCACCCCTTTTCCCATGGGAATCGAAGCGACATGGATTGACAAAACTCCCACAACATGCTTTCATCCAATCGTTCAGCCCCTCTTTCTCGTTGAATTTTAAATCCTATCCATTAAAAAAAAAATTGGTGTGGGTATCGGCAACCGGGACAATGGCAGAAGATCGATATAACTCTGACTTCCTCCCAAGAAGTTCAGCCGATTCTCTGTATAAGAGAGAATAACAAATTCATTTTATACAAAGTATCGGCTATTTCCACACTCAAACAGAAATTCTAATAGACCTTTCAAGACTTGCTGAATAAACTCAAAAGTTCCAAGTGTTGTAATGACAAATTTGAGCAAGAACATCACTTGTGTAGTATTATATGGCTCAAACAAATGTGAAAAATCGTGACGCACGGTTAAAGACGAGTCGGACATGTCAAAAGTCGTCACGACTGATTCCGGATGTTCCCTAAAGTGGAATGATGATAACTCACACCTGAAGCCATCATCATTGAGACATCTTATTCATGCTGCTGCCATTTATCTAGCCGTTCTTGGTGCTTTGTGGTGTGTTCCTGCCTGTTTCTATAATCGGTGAGAACTTGTCGCACGAACTGATGGTTCTTCCAAAAGACAATTAGAATTCAATTTAATTTATTTCCTTGACGTACCAAAAGTTAATTTTTTATTTTACATCAACGCTAGCCGTTCTGTCTCCCCCCCCCTTACCCCTTCCCTCGAGTAGTCTTTTAGAAGTCATACGGACCAATTTGGCCCAAGACCCTCAACCCCTTAAACAGTCGCTTCATTAAGAAAGAATGCTCCATGCTTCCTCATTAAATTCTGGCTATCATTATATGATTTCAGAATATCAGAAACCGGTCAATCAGTTGTCCTAACTCTCGTAGACTCAGCCTCCGCCGAGCTCCAGAATCTGGCGGAACCCCGCCTGTCGTCCGAAGTCCCATCAAGACCATCAACAAAAAATCTTACAGTTCCACAACCGACAGCTCTAGACTCAGAGACTACAATAACTCTGTCATCTCCAGGAGTGCCTCGTCCCCCATTTGTATCAACGCTTCTAGCAGCCGAAGAATTCAATCTTACAGATCCAAAGACTGCAGAACCGACGCCGAATGAGCCAGACCAAATCCTGGTTGTCCGAGCAGATCAACGACCACTGGAGGAAATCATCCAAAATTCTGGAGAACCTCCGCTCAATCATGAAGTCCCAAAAGATGCCGAGGATTCGTCGAGCACTGAGGACACCGTTCCAACCTCTGGAGAATTTGAGGAGACAGCCCAAGGGAAGCTTGGCCCAGGAAGTCTTGAGGAGGCAGCCGCGGTCGTTCTGGATGGTCTCGTAGGATCAGGCGCCTCCGAACCTCATGAGGACATTCCGTCCTTCAGCGAGTGGACGCAGAAGCGTCTGGAGGAAGCGGAGAAAAAGAAGACTCATCCCAACGCCTCCATCCAGAATCCTGGAAATCCAGGTCGAGGTATTGGAAATATGAAAGTTAGATCGAAAAATTATGCATCGCCAGATTGCGGAGCAAAAGTCGTCGCCGCCAATCCTGAAGCGAGAAGTGCGCGAAGTATATTGGTATCCACCAGAGACGAATACATGCTCAATACTTGTACATCGAGAGTTTGGTTTGTTGTTGAATTGTGCGAAGCTATACAGGCCAAGAAAATTGAACTCGCCAATTTCGAACTCTTCAGTTCGTCCCCTAAAGATCTATCAGTTTTCGTGAGCGATCGATTTCCCACTAGAGACTGGAGTCCCGTCGGTCAATTCACAGCTAAAGATGAAAGGGACATTCAGTCATTCGCCCTTCATCCGCATCTTTTCGGGAAATTTATCAAGATTGAATTGCACTCGCATTACGGAAGCGAGCATTTCTGCCCGATCTCCTTGTTCCGGGCGTATGGAACTAGTGAATTTGAGGTGCTCGAAACCGAGACTGAGATTCAGGAAATATCAGATAGCGATGACGAAGATGATGATGAGGAGGTGTCGGACAACGATGGTGGAGATTCCTCGAGAAATCTCTTCGGCTCTGCGACAGATGTTGTCATTAGCATGGTCAAGAAGGCAGCTGAGGTCTTGGTTAAGACTGGTGACTCCAGTCAGAGCAATAATACAAATCAAGAGAGCATTGGGAATAACATAACGTCAGTATTCGGTAATTGCATCACACCTAGGTACACAATTCTGTGTGATAATTGTACAGAAGACGTGATAGCTAGGGTATATGAGTTATTGAGCTGTCGAATCAATGAGCTCGTTTCGATTCTGAAGATACCTTTCGTCACTGAAACACTGCATGAGGAACTCTGCAGCTCTCATGGAGTGGATCTCACAGACCAATCGCAGAAAAATACAGATCGCAATGTATCTCGGTCGAAAAATATTCCCGGCTCGGCATTCGCTTCAGTATTTTCTCGTGAATACGTCATAGGTCTTTGTAATGTCCTGGCATTAGAGGTCCAGAAGTCACTTGTGATTCCCATCTTTCAAGAATCTGGGAATGCAGTGAATGGAACTTTGAATGAGACAAGCTCACACAGAGCAACGAAAGAGATCGCTTCAACTTCAACGACATCTACTTGTCAACAAGACTCGGATGGCCTAAACTGTCGACCAACGCCGTCAGTCACCAAACGGTCCCCGTTAGACTCAGCAATCGAGGAAGAACTGAACAAGGATTCAAAGCCTTCAAGTAGTATCGAGATCATAACCACTTCGGAGATCTTAGCTTCTCAGATAAAGCCCACGAAGACTCTCGGTAAGGAGGACCTGAAACGCGAATCTTCAGTGCCGATCCTCGAACCGAGTAAAGACCCTGCCGAGGAGACAGTCCAAGCCGAAGTTGTAACGACTCCCTCGCCCTTAATGAATCCTGCAACATCCTCGATGAAGGTCCTCGAGGAGTCAGCGATTATAACGCCCCTAGACGTCACAACTCAGACGACATTCTTACAGTCGAATTCAGTGAGCCAGGAGAACACGTCCGAAACAACTCCACCAAAGGCAGATGAGCCACCGAAATCAGAAGTGACTCAAGTAAGGCAAGAGGAAAAAGACGATAAGCTTAGGGAATCAGAGGAGCTTAAGTTATCTCCCCAGGATCAACTCAGCCTTGATACACTTCTCTCTGATTTGAAAGACCTGGAAAGTGATCCATCGATCCCGGGTTCAGCCAGCAATCCAGCGACTGTGACATATCCCACTGCGAGTTCAACTCCACAGCAGAAGGAGTCAGTCTTTCTGCGACTGTCGAACAGAATTAAAGCTCTCGAGCGTAATATGTCCCTGAGTGGTCAGTACCTCGAGGAATTGAGTCGCAGGTACAAAAAACAAGTCGAGGAGATGCAGAGGTCTCTGGAGCGTGCCACAGCAGCGATGGGTGAGGAATTCCGAAGAGGTGAGGAAAGAGAATCCAAACGATTGGAGGAGATTACAGCACTCAGAGAGGAAATCACCGATCTATCGGAGTCCCTCGAAATGTTGCTGTACGATCACAACAGCTGGCGAAGCAAGCTATCCACGTTTGGTCAACACATCATCTTCATATTTGTCGAGCTTGTCGTCCTCGTTGTCATAATCTCGTACTGCAGACGATCCAACGATCTCGATGAGGAGTTTCCCAATAAAGTATCGGTGAAGGAGATCACAAGACGCAAATCAGCTGAATCCATGAGCCCAAAATCATCGAACACCAAGAAACGAAGACCTAGTGAGATTGCATCGAAGATCACGGGAACTTATCGAGAACTGATGATTGACGATCGCTCAGAATCGAGGAAGGAGCGAAAGAAGAAGAGGAAGAGGGACTCTTTGATGAGACTGACAACGAGCTTTGAGTCGAGGCGGGACAATCAGAAGACGATTATTCCGTCGAGGAGATCATCGTCAATGGATTACGGAAACTGTAATCAGATGGTGGATTTCCAGGGAAGTCAACGACCAGAATCAGCTCCTGATTCGTACGAGTGGACCATCGATCGAGGCAAGGATGACGATGAGGGGAGAATCAATGGTGTTCCTCACCATCGGATTGTAGTCGAGGAGATTGATGGTTTCAACCGGTCTAACTACATCACGGATGGCTTCATCCAGCATTTGTCGAATGAAACAAGGGACTGTGGCGATCGGCTAACCAGAAGTCCTTCTCCAAGAGGCATTGCTAGTTTAAAGAATCGCATTCAGTCGCCCGCTTTCATCAAAACTGCTCTGAAATCGAGGAGTCAGAGGAGCGATAAGCACAGGAATGAATCGAACTCGCCGTTTTTGAGATCCGACAATTGGGAGTGGTATTCCAGACACTCCGGGAGTTCTAGATCTGATCAAGATAGTCAGATTATCAGCTCCAATCAGTGCGTTGAGGCCATCAGGAGTGACAGCAGAAACGGCAGCTCTACCAATGGTCATCATGGAATCAGCGATGATTCTGGCAGTGGTAGCAATACACCAACGCCCGGTAAGAAAAAGAAGGAGGGGGGCTTCAAGAAAATTGTCAAGAAGTTCTTCTGATTAGGGTGAATGGTATTGAAGGATGGCAATCTCGCTTTTTTAATGTAGGTAGAAATCAATTTTTCGACTGTCGGACGTTAACCAAAGACGAAAAGCATGAAAGTGAGGGATGAAGAAGTTTGGGGGCTAAATGGAGATTTTATTGACGAAAATTCAGGGGAGTTGACGAAGATGAGATTTACAATTGATTCGTTTTACAAGATACAACGTTCAATTGGCGTGACCAATTCAGATTGTTTAGAGGGTAAAATTCTATTGAGTAAAGGAGTAACCGGGGAGTTAGCTTATGTAAAGGGTTGATTGTATTGCGTGGTAAATGGTCGGAGAAATTCGAGAAAGATGACGATTCAGGTTATGGGCGTAATGTTCTCGATAATTAATTATAAAATCGTCTTCCCAAGGTACTTACGCACACAAAAACCAAGTCTGATGGTTTTTAAAAATTCAATCCCCTTGTAAATCCATTTTAACAGCCGGCCGCAATCGTCAGAGAGAAATGAGCGTAACACTCAGTGTGTAAGACGAAAATAGATAGATATCAGGACTCACAGACGATGGTCCGAAATACTTAATGTGCATTTATCAAATATTCATTAAGCAAACTGAATTTTTAATATTTATAATTCGATGTATGAGTTGTATCGGAGTCCATCAATAATGAACTGAAAGTCGGAAATCTTTCTCTCGATCTAGAAATATAATATTCATTGTCAAATTTTTTTTTGCACCACGAGTGATAAATTGTTTGAAGATCGTGGTCTTCATTGCCATACTGTACCCTCGATGCCCCAGTTAATGACACGTTTTTCGGTGTTTGATGAGAGTAATCATTATTTTTCTTCATTTCCTCGTAAATTCTCAATTCATTAAGCTAAATTAAATTATTTAATTTAATTCATTCGATTAAAATATTTATTTCCTGAATGTTTTTAAATATCACAGAATTTCTGAGGCTGACAAATACCGGAACATTGAGTGTAGTATCAGTTTTATGGAGATATCCTGAATACGAAGGATTGTTTTAACGAGATAAATTGAAAAATATGTTATCTATCCTAGTCGATATTTAATAGGTCATATCGTTAGACGTACGATTCATAGGACCCCACCCACCGAGTGTGTGAAGTTCATTTTTGTAAATATACAAATAAAAAATTCTCGAGGGGTGTGCAAAGAAAAATTTGGTATTTTTAGTTAAGTCAAGCTTTAGGCACTCGAAAATATAAAAAAAAACTAGAGCTATGTTATTTATTAATTTCTAAGGCTGTTACCTCGTTTGACGAGCTTTTTTTTAATGATTTCATTCATTTATTTATGAACGCTAGGTAATAGTCATCAATTTTTTATGTAGGAAGAAAAAATTGTTTGAGGGTGAGGATTTTTGAATAGTTACAAATGTTTACAGTGATGAATCTGTATTATCGAGAGTATTTTTGCTTTTGCGAGTGGTTGAGTGTTTATTATGTCGCAAAAAAATTTGTATATATTCGGCAATGTTACGGTAATTGATCGAATGGATGCTTAATGCTGCAAGGAAAATACAGAGGTGATGGAATGAAACAATAAAGTTGCCAAATGTATAAACGATTTTGTTTATTCATTGTTTTTTTTAACACAAAATACAAACTCTTAACACAAATCCCCGGATTAAGACTCAACAGTCAAACCCTCGAGGAGTTCTGTAACATCTATGACATCAGACGTCAATAGTTTTCTCCTTCTCACGACTTGATTCAAGTCCTCAGCAGAAGTTCTCCAACTGCTCGTCCACTCGTCACTCCTCGTCGTCTTCGAACAGACCAGAATTTCGTTTATAATATTCTCAATTTTCATGGACACAACAGACGCAAATGTTCTCCTCAGGTCATTGAGAACAACTGGTCTCAGTTCCTTATTTCTGCAGACCAAATTAAGAATGAAGATGCCGTCATCCTTCAGGCATTTCGAGACATTATTCAGCACAGAGTTCCCCAGAAATTGTTTTGGCGGACAGCTCATCCCCACAGACGGATCTTTACTGTCGACATCGAATAAAATTCCATCGAATCTCTTTCCCCCGTTGACAGCCTCCTCCAGGAATTGAATCCCATCGCTGATTATGACTTTCGTACGATCGTCGGGAACAAAGTCGAACCAATCCGTTGCCATTTTCAGCATCATCTCGTCAATGTCAACAGCTGTTATGCTCAGCATGGGGAAGCAGTGCCGAAGGAAGAGGCAGAGGCCACCCCCACCCAATCCAACGACTAGAATTTCCGTTCTTTCGTTATTCTTGTTACGAAGGATTTCGTTAACTCCGACTGACATGAACGCATGGTGCTCGCAGGCCAGGGCTCCAGGATCAACAACACTCTTCATTTTTCCCCGCCTTGTCTTCATACACTTTATCTTGGCCTCGCTCTGAACGACAAATTGATTGTCCAGGAACACCAGACGACGCGATCGCGTCTTTTCGTTGTCGTCGAGGATGTCTTCGATGACAAATTTTCCACTGAACTTGCTCTCACCCTCGAAAAGGATCTCTCGCTTGCCTACGTCAGCTCCCAGGGATAGGTACTCGATCTGGTAGAGCTGGGGGAGTCCTGGGGGCGAGAGATTTTTTATACTCGGACCCAACTCCTTTTTCACTTGGTCCCAGTCTGAGAATTTGTGATCGCGACGGAGGATCACTAGTGCCACACGATCTTTGTCGACACTGGAGAGAAAATATTTTCGACCTTCTGGAGTTCCGAATAACCAGTCCGTGTCTCTGGAAATAAGATATAGAACTATTGGCCTTTTTAAAAAAAGCAGAAGCAATAATTCCACTCTAGTATTTCAAGTCATTTTCCAGTAAAATTCATAAATTGAGAGTAATATCATTAACAAATTAACAAATTGAGTAATATCATTGATTAATTCATTAATTATTTAATGTTATGTGAAATCGACTGTGCAATCGGCTGTGGATGTTGGTCTTTCCAAATTCAATGGCAATTTCAACTACTCCATGTTCACTCAATTCTAAATTGAAAAAATTCAATGGAGAGTATGAGAGTCATTTTACCTCCCTTGGGGCACGAGGAAAGCGGCATAACTTTTTCCCTTTGTCGAGGATCGATCGAGGACATAAATCGTGTACCTCGGGCTGTCATTTCCAGGTACGTATAGATCCAAATTCACTTCTCCGATGTCGGCCACACTTTTTTTCTGGAGCCTGTCGCACACCAGGGCCGATTGTTGGACGGATAGAATGGAATTTATGAATTCCTCGGGTGTGGATAGACGAACTGGGGGACTATCCGTCATTGATAATTCCAATACCTGATTGAAATTGAAAGTTTTTAATTGAGGATTATTAAAATCACAATTTCTCATTTGTGCGTCGCACATGTAGTCGACTGCGCAAAATAGAAAAATATAAAAATGGGTAATGAGATCTCAATTGAAATAAAAATCGGTTAATTTTGTAATTGTTTGATCACCTGTTGCGTTAGTCCGGGAAATTTTGTTGCCATGACAACAAAAACTGGCATTGCACTGCCTTCTTGCTCTCTCGTTTTGTTCTCCGCCTCGTAACATCGCGTTATACGAAGCATATAATTAGGATTGGAAAAATAATCTACTATTTTTCGGAGAATGTGTTCCTGAAGGAGAGATATGCATATGTATCTGCCACCTCTTCGCAATACTCTTGATATTTCCTGCAGTAACGAAAGAAGGGCATGAAAAATTAGTGAACATTATATTTCTTTTTTATTACAAGGATTTTTTGTCAAGTGTTTCATAAAAAAATTGAACTCAAATTAAAATGCAATGAAATTCTCAAGAACCATTGATAAATCAATTATATTAGTATTAATAAAATAATATTGAATAATAACATTAAAGTGGCTGGAGATGGGCCCCGACCTTAAGTATTTAAATATTAATATTTCTATCAAGTAAATTAATATTTAAATTCGTCAAAAATTGGTCTGGCTTTTTTTGTAAAGAGATTTTTGATGAAGTGATGATAATGAGGATAAATGGCTCATTCGACGAAAAATCCTCAATTAGCGGATACCAACGTCAAAAAATTTGTCAATCCTGACGATAGTGTCTTCACTGGTGTCAGGCATGAGAGCATCCAGTGTTCCCTTGTCCAGTACAACCGAAAATCTTTCATCTGGATACGTCGTGTCAGTTGCATCCATTTGTTCGAACACCAAATCCGGACGATTTATCCTATTTTTGTCCCTCATCTGGTCGATTACTATTTTTGATATATCGATACTAGTTACTTTGCTGAAAGTAGTAATAATGTAATAAACTTCCGAATAGTGATCGGACCAAATTCAAGCAGAAATAATTCTGATTAAAAAATAATAAATTACCTGTATCCAACATCATATAAATCCATACTCAACGTCGAGTTACCGCAACCGACGACCAACACATCATCTTTAATCTTTATAAACTTCGACAACTGTCCACATAATTCTGGATACTCTCCATACCTACGGCAAAATAATATTTGTACAAAAAATTAGTATTAAAATCACGATTGTTAATTTTTAATAAACTTTGTTCATAATAATTTGACAAATCTTAGATGAAATAATTTAGAGAGTGGAGTAATTAATTATGGTAATGAGAGTAGAGAGTTATTATTCCACATATTCTTAAGTAATAATATTATTGTGAGTGCATGAAAATATTTTTGTTGTTAGTATCAAGGTTATACCATTCGAATGCCTTTTTTCCTCGTTTCTTGAAGAATGTGTTCCAGTAATCGGCTTTGCTGAACTCCTCGTGACACTTGGGCAATAAATTCATATTTACAATTTATCTATATCTCTATAACAACTTTCTATAACATTTTGCGTACTCCAAAACTTTGTAGATAATCAGCTGATGGAAACAGTGAACAATGTGTGGGTATGAACGGCTGCGCATGCGCACATGCAAACACTGTAGACCATTTCTTTAATTAATTAATATCTAACGAACAATTAGGTGTAGAAGGATGAAACCAAGTTATTTGTTACCTACAAACGATTTTCTATCGATTGGCGAGGTCGATTCGGGTCGACAATTAAAAATTCGAAGTGCGGGTTGCTAACTTACGGTCATAATTTTAATTAATTAATAAAAAATTAATGAAAGGCCTACAATGGTTTTAACGGGTATTGCAATGATGTACAAAGGCCCTACAATGATGTAGAAATTAAAAAATAATCACTTTTTGATTATGTGGTGCTAATTACCTGAGGAGAATGGGCCGCCACACGAGGGGGGGTAAAAGTAACAAAAAATTCCCCTAGCTTAGCAGGCTGGGCAGTCGAGGATGAGCATCTTCGACACGTGACAAAAATTTCTACATTTTTATTACAACTTATTTTTCAACTCTTTTCAAGTATTTCTTCTGCAATTTTGGACGAACTTCACAAAAAATGGATAGAGCCGAAAAATTACGAGTGGTTAAAAGTGCCGTAAGAACGTATAAAAACTTTCCAAAGGAGGAAATTGTCTTCAAGTAAATTGAGTTTTCTTATGGCTTCCATTAATTTGTGATTAATTATTAATATTGTTAATAATCTCTTATTTTTCGTTCATTCAGAGATATTTTTGGTATTTTACAAAATGTAAAAGCAATGAAAGCTCTGAAGGATCTACTGGTGGAGCACTCATCTTCCTTGGACGTGGATGTAGTCGTCGGTCTAGACTCCAGAGGATTTTTGTTCGGCCCTCTCATTGCTCTAGAACTTGGTAAGCCGTTCGTGCCCATCAGGAAGAAGGGAAAATTACCAGGCGATGTTGCTGAGAAGAGCTTCACTTTGGAGTATGGAGAGGTATTTTTCTGCAATTATTTAAGAAATTCACTAAAATATTCCATTTAGTATTTTGAATTTCTATGAATGTTTATAGTATATATAATATGTATTATATATTTGAAAAAAAATTTAATTCATAACCTCGTCAAAATTAAATTTTTATTTATACGTGCAATAATACAAAACAGGACGAGAAACATTTTCAAAGGATTTAATTATGTACAAGATGAAACGACTGATTGAAGCACACTTTCAACAGTTGAATGAACAATTTTTTTTATTAAAAATTCTACCTACTAGGTACAAATCTTATAATTTCCCTAAATTTTTAAAGGCAGCATTCGAGGTTCAAACTGAAAGCATCAGCAGTGGAATGAAAGTGCTGATTGTCGATGATCTGTTGGCAACTGGAGGTATTGAAAATAATTGAGCAATAATTCAAAAATTGGCGAGCAAAAATTGCTGGAGCTGAAAAATTTAATGAAAATAAATTTCTTTATTTTCAGGGTCAATGGCAGCGGCTGTTCAATTACTAAACTCTCTCGAGGCTCATGTTGTGGAGTGTCTGGTCGTGATGGAGCTAGTGTATTTGGGGGGACGATCAAAACTAAAAACTCCGGTATTCTCCTTAATTAAATACGACTGACTCCAGTTGAGATCCTCATAAATATCTGGACCAAATTCCCCGTTTCAATATCTCCCTCAAACTTTTTACAAACATTCCGCTCGCGCATTAATCAACAATAAGAACAATATTTTTATATTCATAAATAACACTAAAAATATTTTGAGAATATAAAGTTTATATTGAAGGTTTGTTATTTACAGTGGAATACTCTTTTTAAGCTTTTGGTTGTTATCTTGACTTTCGGAGATTCTGAAGGAAAGTCTCCACTTCTTGTTCCAGTGTCGCCATATCCTCCACTAATTTCTCGTATGTATTGCTCTTTCCACGAGAAGTCGTGCGAATTACTTTGGTTCTGGGCCTTTGAGATTTCACATTTCCAGGCTTTATTGGATGAAGAAAAGTCTCAGCTGATAATTTTGTCAATTTATCACGCTCTGAATCCAAATTCATTTTCGTTAGCTTCATCTGTTCGTTGTAACACTTTTGAAGCTCTGAAAAAACAATTTGACTATTGTGATTCATCCCACCAAAGTATTGATAAAAAAAAATCAATTTTAGGTTTATTTTTTTTCTATTGAAATCGAGTATCGTAAATTCCTTACCCTGAAGTCTTTTTTCATGTATCTCCTGTAAAAAATTGTCGCTCTCCTCCTTCAGTTTCCTCTCCTCCAACTCTCTCGCCATTTTGTTTCTCTCTTCCTTCAACATTAGCTCCTCATGTTTCATGTCGATCAGCTGCTTCGCATTTCCGAAATTTGCAATCAAGAATTTGGGATATTCTTTGAGCAGAAATGGTGAGTAGGGTCCGCTTGCAGGTAGAAATTTCAGACTATCCCTGGGAGATTCAAGAATAACAAAATTAACTCATTTGCAACATTTGATATATGTAAACAGAAAATCTGAAATAATCCCCTGGTATTTGGGGGTTAGTGGCTGACATTGAGAAAAAAATCATTTCATATTCAGCATTATTACTATCAGGAATAACTCCTCAAGCAATTACCTCAGGTACGCCCTAGGATGATTCTTCTCGGAGACCTCCCTATCAATCCTCTCAGCGACTTTAATGATCTTTCTCGCGGAGACGGGCCCCTGAGTGCCAAAGAAGACCTCAAACTCGTCTTTCTCCTCTAAGACCCCCACAATGGCCTCCCTATTGCACAGACTGTAGGCGACAACGCAGAATATAAGCATTGACGGCCGCCCAATGCTCACCAGATGGTCCCACAATATCATCCACTCTCTTCCTGCTAAAACCTCGCTGAGTGTGGTTTTCAGCAGGGGCCAGGCGTACTCGCTGGAGGTGATGCCCCGCTGACAGTAAAACTCCAGCAACTGGGGATCAACTTCCCCGAGAATATTCTCAACAATCCCGAGAATATTGATGGGCGGCAGAGGATGATACTCGAACCACTTCTGACAGAAGTTCCATAACACGACAAGTATGGCTTCAAAACCGGCGATGGGATCCCTCTGGAAGGCGACAACAAAGGGAAAAACCAATTTTGGAAGAAAACATGTCTGGCCCAAAAATGGGCAGAACTGGATGAGTCTTTCGATCGTCACCGTGAGCAGCATCTCCCGGCTCTTGTCGGCGAGCTTCCACTCCTTCAACATCTCCACTTCAGTCTCGAGAAGAGCCTTCTCAGACAGTGCGAGATACTGAGCCCTATTCTCCGGTAGTCGCAGAAGAGTCTTCCAGATGAGGGCCCTGTGACGCTCCGGGTACTCTCCGAACTCCTTTAGAATCGGCAGGAGACGTTTCAGCTCTAACTCCATGTGGCACTCATTCTTCACGTATTCCAAGTGATCGTGGGCCGCATGAGTCTGAATGGGCTCCGATTTCGGAATCTTAGGGGACTTTGGGGGGCATTTTATGAGGTGATCGATGGAGGACAGGATCAAGGAGCCATCAAACGTGATTGTCGCCAACCACTGACCCCCGGGGGATACAACAGCCTTTCTGATGCCCACAAGAGGCACAGAGTCCAGTGTCGTCACGAAACGTCTCTCCGATAGATTAAAAAAACGCAAGCGGCCATTTTCGAACAAGATGGCCACCATTTTGCAGCTATAGTCGATCACTTGCGGAACGGTAAGTAGCCTTCTTGCCACTGAATTGCCCTCTGGTAATTCGATTTTACCAGTCAAGCTCCAGGATTTTGTATTATATATCAACATTCTGCTTCTGCTACCGCAAATTATCAAAGATCTTCCGTTATCAGCAAAGATAAAATCTTTGGCGTTGCGAACGCCATTTTGATTTATCGGTATGTGACTTTCGGAGGAGAATAGCTCGAAAAGCCAAGACTGAATTACATCGTTATCGTAGAGGACAGCGATCAATCCGTTAGGAGAGATCAGGGCTTTTTTTATGGACGATTGCTTTGTCTCCAGTCGCAGCTGATGGATTTTTTTCGCTGTAACGAGATCCCAAATCACCGCCTCTTTTCGAGACGCTGTGAGACAGTAGTTCTTGTAGAAAGAAATCCACATCGGGGGGGCCTGGTGGGCCTTGAGGAGACAGTACTTGTGGGGGGTGAAGTCATTTGGTTTCAGGAGTTTTATTTCTTTTGAGGTTAGGCCGATTATCAGCTCGTCTTTGTGAGTTGGACTGAAGGAGACGAGGGTCGATTGCCCCACTTGACCTAACTTTCTTACCCACCAGTCGCCTGATGTCAGTTGGAAGTGGTAACTTACCCCCTTTGTGTCGATTGCAATCAGCGTCTCTTCAGCTTCGTCGAAGGTTATGTGCTGGAAGCTCTTGCGGTGGACGCACTTTGAGGGGCTTTTCAGGGTTAATTTGTAGCTTTCGCGACCAATTTTTTGGAGTTTCGAGGGGGTCTCGGAAATCATTTCGCCTGAGGGTTTTTTTTTTAGGAAATCACTTGGTTTATTCTATTTTTGAGACATGGGTGTAGGCTAAGGTTAGGATTCCTGGTGATTGTTCGGAACGAACATTTCCATGGCAATCGTGATGTGGCCTTGCAATTTCAATCAAATTAACCACTCGAAGATTCGATTTTTCCACTGATGAATTATTTTATGGGCATCCTTTCGTGGAGAGATCACTGAACTTTTGGTGAAGATGCACATGAATTTAGAGACTATTCTTCAACTCTCTCGGACAACTTTTCGACTTATTGAGTGTCGAAATTCTGGATGGAACTGAACGACTGACCTGACCGAATAGAAATGTTGCACTGATGAATCAGAAGGTATGAATGAAAATCAATGGGACTAACGGTAATCGGTGAATATTAGGGGTCCTTCTGCATTTGAGGAGGGTGGAAGGGGGAATTGGCTTGAAGGGATTTGGGGTATGACTAAGCTAGGTACCTGGAAGACCCTCATTAGGACAGGTTGTGATGATGTAGAAGTGTAAAGTAGGGTAAAACTTTGGCATACTGTCTCTAAAAGAATCGTTTTTAATATTCAATGACACGAAAAATTAGTTTTATTATTATTATTTATTTTTGCTTATTTAGATACAAAGGCCCGATGTAAGGGGGGATAATACATATTTTAAAAAAAAGTGTACATAACAGTGTGTATTGCTACTTCCATCCAGAGAAAAAAAAATTAAACTCAGCAGATTATTCAATTTTGTTTGGGCAGTTCATTTATTCCCCTGGCAAAACAGTCCAATGATTTTCCACTCAGAAAGAATAAATAAAAAGGGAATACAATATTTATACAAATAATTTATTGATCTTTACAATCACCAATAACAAATAACTGTATCCCCAAATACTCGGTTTTCACTGTGTAAATGGGGAGGAGTGAAGTTTTCCCAGAAGTCTCACTCCAGTCGTTGGATTTTATGATCCAGGGAAAATCCTCGCACTTTGCATTCTCGGAGAGGCTTACGAGAGCCGACTCATGGGTTTCGAGCTCAATAGAGAATTTACAATTTTCGGGGAGGGGCTTCAAGTACGAGTCCATCATTGAGAGCTTCAGACATACTGTCCTCAGAGATTCCTCAGTTTTCAGAAAATACGGATCACATCTGGAACAGAAAAAAAAAACAAAGAAAGTCAGTGGAATTGGCCGACCTAAATTGGAAATGCTCGTCAAGTCATTTTTTTTTTCATTTCTGACTGAAATTTAGAAATGAGAATATTTTAGGATAAGTTTTTATGCTAACTCCGTTGCATCGATTTTTATCTTCAATAAATCAAAGACAAATTTTTCTACGAGAACGTCGTCGCTATCGAGAACTATGACATTCAGGCGTTTGATGCTGCTGCTGTCTGCTGTGAGGGACTCTCTGACGGCCTCAAGAACATTTTTCAAATACTCATTGACCTCAGGATGATCTGATATCCATACTCCAGCTCCATAAATTTTTTTCTTCCCGAAAATCTCAGGCGGATAAATTCTCCTGTGATAAAGGATTCCGTGGAATGCTACCTCCAGGTATTCGAGGAGAATATCATTGCTCACTGAAAAAAAAATTGTTAGTACATTTGTATTGAATTGATAAAAAAAAAATATAGTGAATTGAATAACTAAATACTCAATCCATTTAATAAATGAGTAATTCAAAATTTTCAATCGGAATTACTCTACTGAAAAAACAAAATTCAATGTTTTTGGTGGATATTTTCTTTATATAGAATGGATTAATTATTAGACATTTCGTATTGTTGAAATGAAAACGAATTAATTGAGTAATTAATTGAAATTAGTTGATGAATTGCCTAAAAGAATAGTTTCAACTCCTAACCTCAAACTCTGACGAATCAAAATAATCTCCTCATTTTCAACTAATTAATTCACCGTTTGAGTCATTACTTGTAATGAGTACATCAATATAATTTACCTAGTTGACACTGTGACATTCCAATTGTCTCATAACCCTCCAAAAATCTTAACAATTGAACTACAGTTATCACAAATGGAAAATTGGCGGGAGAATATTTCCAATATGGCGGCAACTGGCGGTGAATAGTCTTTCGTTCCCAAACTTTGGGGGGGAAAACGATATAAACGGTTTGATGTGACGGGCCTTTACAAGTTTTTAGCCTGAGTAAGTGAATGTTGTGGTATTATTTCTATTGTATAATGATTGTAGCCGCACAATTGAGCATCCGGTATAATGAATAATGGTGGAAATGAGGATTGCAAGGTGGTTTATCCAATCTGTGGGTGGAAATCGTACTTTTGGACAGTTGTATCGCTCGTCGGCACCAGATTCTAACCTCAAACTTTGCAGTTCCATCGTTCGAATGATTTTTACGGTTTTAAAATCACCTGTTAAATGTATTTAATTATTTCTAATGACTAATGAAATTGGAAAGAGAAATTAAAATGCCTTATTCGATGAATGTCGCCCAAATTGTGGACGTTGTAGAGGATGATTAATTAACAGATGATTCTTGGGACCTTTGGATTTTTTTTATGTTTATTCGACGGTTTAGAAATGATGTTGTGTCGGTGAGAACCGGGTGAACGGCTCCAGAATTTTTTTTATCGGCTTGGACAGTAATTTTTAGTGGTACCTGAGTGTTTAAGAGATCTGGAAAATTTTGGGTGGTGGTGAGAACAATTTGTTAATTAGGGATATTGTGTTTTGCAGATCTGAATTGATGAAAAAAGTAAAGAAAAAATGCCACCAGTGAAGAAAGTCGATCTGGAGAAAATGGCATGGAGTTGGATTGAAACTGTTGCACCGGAAAACATTGAGGGGAATCACCTCAAGAGTGCTTACAGAATAGGATTAAAAAATTGTAAAAATTGCAAGTGAGTCCACTCTTTTTCACTGCCGCAAGTATTGGAATATTGGAAGTATTGGAGTCGATTTATTGTGTTAATTAACATATAAATGTTGTTAAAAAATATTATTTTTAAATACTTTTTGTGACATAAAGGGGATATTGAACAAATAAAATTGCTAGAAGATTCAACAATATTTTTAACAGCAATAGAACTGTTATAGTTTTTATTTTCCTCGTCGATTAAAATTTCAATTTTAATAATATGATGATTAAAATTTTCAGGCGAAATTGTAGCAACAATCCTTGCTGTTTAACCGGTTTAGGCGAGGAAAAGTATTTTAAATCACAACCAGCAGAGGTGGCATCACTTGAAAGTTCATTATCCGAATTAAGGGATCCAACACAATATGTAGGACTCAAAAATCTCGGAGCTACGTGTTATGTCAATAGTCTAATTCAAGTTTGGTTCCACAATGAGGATATGAGGTACTCCTTTCAATTATTTCTCATCACCTCAACTCCCCAGACGACAATAAGACCCCGAAAAATGCTAAAAACCGTAAAGACAATCCCCTCCGCACAAAAATCTCACATGAGATCCTCTTATCCAGGCGAATAATCTACAAGTGGGACATAACAGCAGACCCCGAGGAATCTGAGTCCCTGCAGCACTCTCAGTCCTTGAAGAACCCATACCACCCCCATACAGTAGTGGGTCAGCTGCAGTACATCTTCGCGATGATGCAGTTCGGCAACAAACGTCTTCTGGACCCGACAAGCCTAGCAATCGCCCTGTCCCTGGACACGGACACCCAGCAGGACGCCCAGGAGTTCTCGAAGCTGCTCCTCGCTCACATCGAGAGCAAACTGACAAGCCTGAGCCTCAAATCTCGCCTCCAACGACTCACCCAGGGCACCTACATCTACGTCAACAGATGCTCGACGTGCTCAACCGAGTATCAGACCCCAACCACCTTCTACGAGCTCGATCTCCAACTGGCGCCCACCCTCAAGGAGGCCATGGACAATTACCTCAGCGAGGAGGAGCTCGTTGGTTCCAACAAGTATCACTGCCAACGCTGCAACGAGAAGCAGAATGCCAAGCGATTTATCAGACTGGACTCCCTACCGGAGACTCTAAACTTTCAACTACTGAGATTTGTTTTTCATCGGGAGAGTGGACAGAGGAAGAAACTGTCGTCTTTCATACAATTCCCGGAGGATCTCGATATGTCGGAGTACCTGAACTGCCCAACAGGTACGTTTTATTTATTAACAATAACTGTCACCAATGGTTTTTAATAATTGTCATAATTTTCACCTGTCATTTCAATTTCGTTAGTGCTTCGCATTTGTTTTATAAATATCTCTTCAAGCATTTTTAAATATTATTGTTTCAATCGGAAAAAACCAGGTAAAATAGTTTTATTCCCCAACAGGTACTCACTTGTACTCCCTCGTAGCTGTTCTAAGTCACAAGGGACCATCCGCCCACTCTGGTCACTATATCGTCAACATCTGCAATAGCTCGGGCGAGTGGTACCAGTTCAGCGACGACAAAGTTGAAAAAACCCACAACAAAAGAATCGAGGATGGGATCGGGGATAATGGCAAGGTGGCCAAGCGGTCCAGAGTGCCCAAGGGATTTCTCGCCTCCAACACTGCCTACATGTTGGTCTACAAGAAGAATCTGGGGGATGGCAAGGCCAGGCGACTACTAGACAATGGGAAGAGAAAGGAGACAAGTGACTCAGACTCATCCGAGGCTATTTTCAGTCCTGTCAAGAAGTCAAAATTGAAAACCAAGAGGAGGAAGAAGATCCGGGGGGACGAGGGGCTGCTCGAGGATCCGAGTTCTGTGGATGAGAGCAAGTCTGAACTGATGAATGACGAGGATCTCAAGGAGGAGGGGATTTTTGATGGGAGAGAAGAGGTCGAGAGGACAATTCCACTTATTTCACACGATAAAAATGGAGATGTTGAGCTCAGGATAAAGGAGAATTACGACAAGAATTATCAGCTGCTCAATGGAGATGCTCACAGGGCAATGGGTTGTGGTGAGAGGGATTATTACGAGGCAATGGAGTTTCAGAAGTGGGAGCTCAGTGAGACTCTGAGGGAACTTGTCAAGGGTGAAAATGTTGCACACGAGCTGAGTCTTCTGGCAGTTCAGGAGGAGAAGCAGAAGAGGATTGAGGAGAGGAATGTCAAGAGGCAGGAGGTCATTGATTTTTATGAGGCTTGGAGTCAGTGCAAGGGCGTTGGGGAGAGTTTTGTGTGGATTCCTACGAGTTTCATCAGCAAGTGGCTCAATGATGATTCGGGGAGCAATGAGGGGGTCGGCGAGGTGGAAACTGCAGGACTCGTCTGTCTACATGGCAAGATGGATCCTGGAAAGGTGCACAAAGCCAAGTGTGTGCCTCTGGTCGCTGCTGGGATGCTGTTGGGGAAGGTGGAGATAAGGGAGAGACTCGATGAGGAGAGTCTCTGCTTGACCTGTGTCCGAAAGAAGTGTAAGACAATGAGATTCAAGATTGAGTTGGAGAGAGATCATAAGGAGGTCCTGGAATCCATCAAAGTCGTTAAAGAAATGTGAGTTCTGGAGAGATTTGAGTGGAGAAGGCACTGGAGGATTGGGATTCGTGTTATTAATTTATTTCTATTGTTATTTTTCTTTTAGAACTGAAGACAGCTATATAATCGGTGCAGACTCATTAAGGCAATGGAGAAAATTAGCAATGGAGCGTCTGGAGGGTGAGACCAATTATCAGAATGATCCGGACCAGATGAATGATCAAAAGTCCCCCAGTGACAATCAGAAAGAGGAGATTGAGGAGGAGACAGAGGCCATTATAAATTTCAATGAGGATCTTCTGTGTGAGCATGGCGGACTGAGAACGCCAGATGCTGGTAGGAAAATAATACCTGGAGTTGCATGGAGAATTCTCAAAAAGTATTTTCCAAGGGCTGCTGAATATCCTTTTGGCACTGATTCCTGTAGTATTTGCGAGGAGAGAAATGAGAATGCTGAGAAGGCTAAGGCTGATCATAAAATTAGGGGTAAACTAGAGAAGGACCAGTTGAGTGAACTTTATCATGGGAAGAATAGAAATGAAGTCATTAAGGAGAAAAATTGTCACAAAGTGTACTTCATCGTTGATAAGGGGTTTATGGATGCTTGGAAGACATTTACTCGGTGAGTGATGATTTTTTTTACTGCTTTTCAATGCATGCGTTGTATTCCACATAATTTGAATTTTCAATTTTCTTATATTCGGACAAGGTTGGCTGAATATTGGTCTAAGGTTGGCCATGGTCGGCACAATGTTGGTACTGTTGGCTCAAGGTTGATTTCGGTTAATGCGGTCATATGAGATTGTATAAGAGTTAGGCGGGTCGCATGGGGATAGCTCGACATAACTCATGGCCCAAACCGTTTTGCCCCGTATTAAATTATACTTCGAATGGTTTCTTACGTCTCATGTAATTATTTCGTTTCAATTAATTCTGACTACCAATTGCCAAGAAAAATTGATGGATTTTCGGGAACGCGTTGAGGAGGTTTTTTTCTTAATTGTCCAATGAGATGTGGAGGGAGAAAAAGTGGGAAAACTAATTGAAAACGTCTAATGATCCACCGGCGAGTGATACATTGAGGGATGAGCCCCCGACGTTTCTCCCCAAAATCCACTCAGACCCTTTTTTTCGGCACTTTCGTAGTGAGAAAATAATTTGGGATTTTTTTCTCGGCTGAAGAAAATTGGTTACGATTTTTTTTTTATTTTATATGGAATCGTTTATTTTCATGTATCTGTGTTGAAATTTTTTTGCTGAAAAAGGGGGTTTTCGGTGATTTTTTGGAGATAAAGAACGCACGTGAAGTATAAAATTTGATACATCTTTCGAGAAAAAACGTGGTTAAAGATAAAACGATAGGTTTTATTGTGATAAATTCGATAAATATTATACCAGGTACCGCTTATCAAAAACTGCAAAAAAAAAACAATATTTCTAAGTGTCACACTAATTATTCTGGTTATTGGGAGATAACCAAAATCACTCGGTATTAGCTCAAATCGAAAAAATAATAAATAAAAAAAATGTGAAAATTATGAGAGTGAGACAACAAAATCTCTCGTGAATAATTACTCATTTATGATGTGGTAAAGTCCCACGTAGAATCAGAAGGACATACCACAGTGGATGGTGGATCGTTGGGTAGTGGAGGGTTGGGCGTTATCTCAAAATTATTAATCACACGTTCGCCAAAAGGTTGAAAGCAATGGGGAGAAGGTTGGGTTTGTTATTATCCCCCTACCAACCGCCGCCCATTACGTTTCTATAGACTTAATCTGACAGGTTTAATCAATTATATGTTATTAATTATCGCACTTGTCTCGTGACATCTTCAGCTACCGATGGAGGGCTATTGTCTCGATGTCACATCAAAATTCGATAGTTTTTAGGGTTTCAATGAGGATAATTAATAAATGCCATAATTTATTCTATGTTAAATAATCCAGCCAATACTTATTATTTTTACATATCAATAATTATTATCAATCACTACTTTTTTCAATTCTATAGTCCGTTTTATGATCGGAAAAATGATTCTAATTTCTTTTATTTACATAAAAAAATATTTCAACTAACGAAAAGTGGAACTTTCTGCAAACCAGACGCAATTACTAATTGAACGAGAATTTTTAAGTAGGAATTTAGAATGTAGAGAGAAAGAAAGTTGTGGAAAAAATAGACAGGAAGAAAAGCCTCGGGCTTGAGCGATCGTTCTATGCAAATGTCTAATCCTTTCGTAAAATCCGCATCACTCCCTCTCCTCCCTCATTCACCCCTCGTCTCTGCCCCGCACTCCCGTCCCACTCTCTGGCGTTTACGACATTGACGGATTGAAGAGGAGTTTTGAGATGGTTTTCGGGAAAATTACCCGAATCGTTTTTATTTTTATTTCTCCTCGTTACTCCTAAATCCTCAATTTAGTCATTTTTCTTCACTCAATTTTACTCAGTCAATGGTTTTTATTGACATTTCCGAAAAATGTTTTTTTTTTTACGAAGTATATCATTACTGTTAGGAAGAAATTAGGGAAAATTTTATTAAATTAATAGGAAATTTTGAGCCTTCATTTTCTTGATAAAATGGAGACGTTCGTCTCAAAATATACATTTTCTTTCGCTGTATATTTTTGGAGTTTCTATGGTGGAAATGAGAAATTTAGAAAATTGGATTTTCCACCTTGAGTAGGGGAAATTCTTTTGATGAAGCATTTTAATTCGGGGGCCTTAATTGACACTTGTGTATGTCATGGAGAATTGAGAGTGACGTTGCGGTAATCCGGAGGAAAGAGTTGATCCCCAGAGGGTGATGTCCAGGTTTTGGATTCATGTGAGAGTATGGAGAAGAGTTACGTGGATTAGCCCTCTTGTCATATCAATTTTTAGCCTCTTACAGATCTCAAAAGCCGAGGGTATGCTTAATTTTGCTGTTTCCATTCCCGCGATTATTTTTCATATGCATGTTTTAAATATGTTTCTTTAAGGCTCATATCAAGGAAAAAGAGTGTTTTTATAGTTAGGTTCAATTTACGTCAAATAATATGATCTGTTAGACTTGAAATAATAATTTTTTGTATTTTAAAATATCATAATTCATTTGGTTTTTTAATAGAAATTTTATTTTTCTAATTTTAACTAATTTAAAAAAAATCGAAATTGCACGAATTAAAGAAATCTTTCATTCGACAACTCGTGTCAAGCGTGTTCCAATTAAAAATTAAATATCCTTCCCGATGCTTTTATTTTTCGTTAAATACTCATCATTCACAATTCACCGTTTTACATTTGGAGTGACGAATAAATGAAAATCCATAGAGTGAAATAAGTAAGAAAAACAGGAGGAACGGTTGGCTTGGCTCGGGAAGGAAAACAATAAATCATTCGTCTACTGGGGGTGTGTATGTGCGGGGTTATTTTCAAATGTTAGAGTGGATTCAACGGTTGTGCCATCGAATCGCAAAATCCAACTACCCTTAAATAAGTTGATTCATTGCGAACGTATACTCTTTCCCCCCATTCCCTTTTAACTTAATTCTCGATCCCGCTCCTACCCCTTTTCTACACTCCATGGAGAATCGTACATTCTGGAGTTACTCAGGGTTGTTGATATTTTGCTAATTTTTCGCAGATCACCCCAAGACATCCGCCCCCCTCCTCCCCTCGTTTTTTTAACGGGAAGGATAGGAAAATGTTTGAGGGATGAAGTATCGATGTTATTTCTTTTATTTTGTCCATAAGTTTTCGGAGCTTGACGACGAGATAATTCAATTGTCTGGGAATTGGAAAAGGGAAGCGAAATGTTAGCTAATTTGATTTTTGTTTTAAAAGAATTTTTAGTTTTCTTTGGACGGGAGGGAAATTCGTGAATTCAGAACGATTGCCATCGGAAAACACGTTTTGCTTGTCTCTTCGAATATCCCTTCATTAAAAAAAAGAGGGTAACTTTTTTTGTCACCGATCTATTCTTACTATCTATACTGTATAGTATAGCAATTTTGATTTTTTGCAGAATTTCCTATTTATATTTATATAAAAATAAATGATTTTTTCACCCCTTTTTTGTTAGTTTTACGTTTTTCAGAAAAATTGAAAAAACGCTTCGAAGAATCATTTTAAAAACTTAGGCATAGCCTATATCGATGGGAAATGAGCTCAGCTTTCGAATGGAACAAACCCCGAGGCAATCGGCTCAATAGTTTTTGAGATATCGTCAAAAAAGTGTAGACTTTGATGAAAATCGCGAAAATGGAAAGGGGGGGGCCTTTGATTTTTCGACACTTCGACTTTTCGGGCCAGACAGATGACTGGCTGGCCATCTGGCCGACCGGAGATGCCGGAATCTCGATTTTTTTGGAGAAAGGTGAGCCTTTGGCCCTTTTTTGACCTTTTTTGGCCTTTTTTGGCCCTTTTTCGGGTTTTTTCAACTTTTAAGCAGGTTATCGTCCTTTTTTCGGGT